>MDKI01248579.1:0-74738 GCA_005239505.1 Nicotiana paniculata | reverse complement strand
GATAATTGACACTAACAACTTTAGGAGTATTTAAATGGTGCGAAAATTAGGTATTCACACCTAGTTCTGAGAAGCTGAATAGGCCTGGAAGAAATCCCTAAAGACTTTGGAGAAATTTATAGCTTGGAGTCAATAGAATTGCATGATTGCAGTTTTTCCGCTGCAAAATTGGTGAGAGAAATTCAACAAGAGCAAGAGAGCATGGGGAAAGATTGCTTTAGTGTCGCCATCAATAATTGTGTGTAAGATTTAAACTGTCTCAAATTATTGCTCGCTAATCAGCTTAAATTTTTTCTTGTCTTTATTTCATGTGCTCCATTTCTTACCTCATGTTATAGGATTACAGTGTCAAGGAAGTCTACAACACACTTAATATATTATATTGTCTTATGAGTTTCTTGTTGTTGTAGGTATTGATGTTGAAGTTCAAGAAAGTTGGTCATGCTTGTTAAGAGAAAATGGTGTGCTTGTGATGGCTTCAATTGGAGCGCTGGATTTTGGAAAAGGCATTGATGACAATGCATCACATATATGTAGCTACTGCCTTAATTTATATGTATGCAAAATGCGGTAATCTGGATGCGTGATACATATCAAAATTTTGAAAGCATGCCCGGAGAAAATGAAGTCTTTTGGAAGGCAATGATCGCTTCTCTTGCCTTTCACGGAAGAGCACAAGAGGCGTTATCCCTGTTTGAGCGCATGTCACTCAAGAGTAGTAAGTCCCGCCCTGATGATGTCACGTTTGTTGGAGTACTCTCCGCATGTGTACATGCAGGATTGGTTGATGAAGGCAGGTGCTTGTTTGATATAATGAGTTCATCATTTGGATTGGTTCCAAAGTTGAGCATTTCTCTTGCATGGTTGACCTTTTGTCTCGTGCTGGTGGTGTATATGAAGCATGGGAGTTTATTGAGAAGCTGCCTCAAAAACCAGATGAGATTTTACTTGGAGCATTGCTTGGTGCCTGTCAAAAGCTGAAAAATATTGATGTTGGAGAACAAGTGATGCAGCTACTTCTTGAGATGGAACCATCAAATTCGGGTAACTGTATAATATCATCAAAGATATATGCAAATCTCAGAAGGTGGGATGATTCAGCAAAGATGAGACAATTAATGAGACAGAACGGTATTACTAGAATTCCTGGCTGTAGCTGGATTGAGATGGATTCTCAACTTGTTGAATTCCGTGCTAGCGATTCATCACATCCAATTGCAGATGAGATTTGCCATGCACTTGACTAGTTTGAGGAGATGGCAAGAGAAGGTTATGTTCGAAATGCGAATCTTGTGTAGGGTTTAGGGTTTAAGGTTTAGGGTTTTAGGATTAGAAAGTTGAGGATGAAGATGTTTTATCTTGCTATTCTTATAAGGTGAGGTTTGCTTGTCACTAATATAGTCTAGCGGCTCTTCTTCTTTAGATCTCTTGTTTCATTTCGACATAGTATTGATTATGTCAATATAGAGGAAACGATAAGGATACTTGAACTATATCATTAACCGTGTTCACCTTGGCATAGAAGTTATGCATGAACGTAATGCTCACTTCTCTCTAGACCTAGCTGCTATCGAAGCTCCATTACAAATGGAAAAGATCCCAGTATATAGGAGGTCTTGACAAGAAATGAGCAATATGTACAAAAATTAAATTTTGAAATATAGCTATATACTCCTACATATATTATATATATCCCGTATTTTTACCCCAAAAAATTATTAAATATGTAGAAAAATTAAATTTTGAACCGATTAAATTAGATGAGAGGTGGTAAAATTGTGAATCTGAACCCATAAAATTCAAATTCTGATTTCTATCACTTCCACTTTTCGCATTAAAATGAAGTTGGTCTGTATCGCAGTAATGCAATTGTATTTCGGGTTTCATTCAATAATCATAAAATCTAGTCAGTTTCGCTACTCTCTTTGATTGCTGGTTGAATAATACTGGACTTTGAACATTTTGTAGACTAATCAAAAGTTTCTAATTTATGAAATGAAATTTTCTAATGGCTTGTACGTCTTAATTAGGGGTGATAATTTGAGCTCAAATTCATCTAATCCGTCTAATTCGTCCAGAGATTAATGGGTTAGACTACAAATATTTTAGAAGAGTTTTATAGCTTTACCCACAAAAACTAAACTAATTACCCTTACCTACCCATTAAATTTTCTATCCACCAAACTAATTACTCTTCTACCCATGGTAGCTTTTGTGGATAATATTATTAGTAAAAGGAGATAGGGGAATCGTGATTGTGGTTATGCTTTCATAAAATTAAATGGAAAGTCATAAGAGTCTATTGTTAAATGGTGAGATTGAATTATGCCTATAATTTATTCTTGACACATTACATAAGGAGGAGGGAAGCGAGAACCTGAGAAAGCCAACAAGAGGTGAAATCGTAGGCTGCCCATAAAAGTTAAGTATCGAGAAGAGAGAAATTATTATTATTTTCATCATCTACTTCTAATACAATAAATAATTTCTCCATGAAATTCCATGTAAAAGCATGAGAACTTTGTTAAAATATTTAAAAAGGATCCAGTTGTTTTTTTCAAAAAATCAAAAAAATGACCCAATTATAACATCATATTATATATTATAACAATATATTTTGTAATAAACTATATACTATTGAATTATATATTATATACCAAAACAACATACATTATATGAAAATGATATTTTATGTTCTTCATTCAACATTATCTATTACATTAAAATAGTATACTATTATGGTATATTTTATACTATTACGTCATATTGTTCTAGTATACTGCACATTATTACAATATATCGTTGCAGTATATTATATACTATAATAGTATATTGTTGAAATATAACTATATACTCCTACAATATATTATATACCGTAGCAGTTTATTATTAGGTAATTGTGTTCTTCGATTTTTAGCTGAAAGATTCGATCTCAGTCATCTCAAATCAACTTCAAATGTGATCAAATTTCAGTATGAACTTTCAGAAGGTACTATAAACAATATTTAGTAACACCCACTTTGAATCAAACAAGAAATCTTCAAAAATAAAAATCGAGCTTCAAGCCAACAATGGTGGATATTCAAACACACATAAAAATTTAAATTTGGAAAGCTTACTCGAAAGTTAGTAAGCAATTTTTTATAGCACCCACATCGAATAAACCAATAAATCTTCAAAAAAAAAAAAATCAAATTCAGGATCTTCAAGCTCAACAATAGTGGGTCTTCAAGCTCAAAATGATGGGTCTTCTTGCACACACAAAATTCATAAAAAAAGGAGGTAGAACAATAACTTGGGTTGACCCTCTTAATGAAGATCGATCTGGCTGAGAAGAAGTAGATCCATTCAAGTCTACTACCAGGTAAGCTTACAAAAATAAAGTCGAATGTTTTTAATATTCTGTACTTCAAATGAGAAGGCAAATAACTAATAAGTGAGCCGGGTAAATAGTTTGGGCTGCATAGGTAAGAAAAGTAAATAGTTTAAGCTTGGGTAAATAGTTTGGGCTTAATGGGTATAAAGTGAGATTTTCCCATATTTTAGCTCATGGTCTATTTGGGCGGAGCCCAAGTTAACCCATTATTTTTTATAGCTCATTCTAACCCATTAAGCAGCCCAAATACAACCCATAAAAATCATGGATCTTAACCCAACTTATGTAGAAATTTACTTAGTTGCCCCAGTTTTACTATTTTTTTTTTGTATTTTAATTTTCTATTTTTTTATTTTTCTGCACCACCCACCCTCTATTTTTTTTTTGGACGGGTTGGGCTATGACTCATTGTTTAGCTCATCTTGACCCAGCCCATCTTAGTCCAATTACAATTTAGATTGTATTAGGCAATGACTCATTTATTGACTAACCCATCTTGACCCGTTCAAATTAAGTCCAATCCGCCCATTTGTCATCCCTAGTCTTAATGTAAAAGTTGTTGCAAGATATTACCTGGCTTAATGCAAGAGAGTTTCTTTTCCATTTCAAGCTATAGCAATGCTGCCTTTAAATAAATTTGAAACTTTGCTTATTTTCAATTTCGATTTCTCAAGGCTTGGTCACTTGTTTAGATCTTTTGACACGGTGAACAAGCTTGGATCTTCATTCAAAGTGATGTAGAATCTCAATTCAACTAATTTAAGATATTTTCTAAATTGTTTACGGTATGTGTTGAGTTGTCTCACGTTCGAGGGATTTGAGATCCTTAATCTCCTTATATGGTCTTAAGCAATCCGTACCTCATAAGCTAGCTTTTGGGGTTAGGTTAGACTGAAGGCCCAATGTCACTTGCAGCATGGGTTGTTGGATAGGCCATTAGATACCTTTATAGTCAGTTTATTGGATTCGTTAATCGGTATACATCTTGTGCAAAGTCGATCTAGGATTTTCAGTACATGGGTGCACTATCAAAAAAAGGATAAAAAAATGTACCTAGTGGGATTTGATCCTTATACCTCTTAGATAGTAACTCAACATTCAACGAAGTGCATCATTCAATCTTCTTGGAACATGGGTGCCAACAGTTAATATTATACCAATTTCAAAAAATTTGTACATAAAATATCTAATTTTACGGAGAGATTATGGGTTCACGTGCCCCATAATTAACCCTATAAATCCGCCCCTGATTACAAATGCAAGAACCGGAAATGGTAGCTTGAGATGGCGATTTCACAAGCAAGAAGTAGAAGACTTAACAAAGATTACTCAGATGTATGCTTCAGAGCAACCTTGTATCAGCTACAAAATACTTTTGTGCAAGAAAACTTACCTTTATTGCTCGTGTGACGAGCAAACTGCGACCTAATACTGGTGTTCTTTTAAGCAGATGCATAATTGTACAAGACACTCTCATTTTCTTGCTGGCCATTCAAATCTACACCTATCTCAGTCATGCTGAGTGCATATATTAAGATCTCCAGTGAGGGACTTCGCGATTTTCTATGAAGCTCCGCCGAGTTTGAGATGAAGTTGCATCACCACCATCTTAGGCTCGCTCTGTTACTGAACATTGCAAGATTTTGACTCATCTTACTCTTGTCTTAACACTACTAGAAATCTGGTATTTACCGACTAAACTTTTACAATCAAAGTTGGTCGGTCAAAAAATGCGATCAAAGTTGGTCGGTAAAGGGGAGAAAATTATTTTATATTTATTTTTAAATAACTTACCGACCAAGGTTGGTCGGTATTTGGTTGGTAAACTGGTCAACAAGTTGACCGAGCTGGTCAAACTTGCTTGGTCAAAGAAACTTTCACATTTTGGTCGGTAATGTGGGACTCAGCTATAAAACTTTAATAATAATATTATTATTTAAAATATTTTATAAAATATATATAAATCTTATTTAAAATTACCGATCAAAGTTGGTCGGTTAATACGGGGGAAGCATTTAGCGACCAACGTTGGTCGCTATTATTTAATTTCTGGAATATAACCGACCAAAGTTGGTCGGTTATTAGGTCAACATTGGTCAAAATTAAAAATCACTTTTATATTTACTATCTAAATGATATAAATATAATCTGTTAACACTTTTGTAATACAAGAGATGAATACACTAACATATACTCTAACATGCTATATATGTAGTTAAAGTAGTACAACGAAGCGTGTTATATATATATATATATAAAGAGAGAGAGAGAGAGAGAGAGAGAGAGAGATAGATAGATAGATAGATAGATAGATAGATATAGATATAGATATAGATATAGGTTAGACGTTTTGTTTTTAATATTCAACGATGCATTTGAGTAGGTTATAAGTCGATGAATTAATTTACACACATATATATTTGATGATAAATTATATATACTAATTAGGATCTTCACAAGTCTATCAATCCCTAAGAGAACCCGACCCTTTGGGGCGTCCAATGAACCAAGATGAGCTATTCAAGGAGACATATATTGTAAAGAAGAAGAAAGAGACTGATCACGAAATGTGGGTCGAGGATCAGGCCTCGACTGTATATGTAACTTTTCACTTCTCATTAAGTATTTTAATTTACTTTTATATAAATTTTTGAAATATTAATTCAATGTAAATTTTCATACAGGGTCGCTTCCAAACTAACATGGAGGAATTCATCCGCACTCAGCCACCTAATAAGTCGGGTGAGCCAACCCAACCTTCATACGAGGATGCTGAAAGAATATGGATGAAGTCTACTGGCGGTCCAAAATGGGGGAAGGTATACATGCTTCCTATTAAGAAATTTCATCGCTATAAGTGTGGAATGCAAGGAATAGGGACTTCCTCGCAAGGCGAGCAACTTGATGGGGAGAGCCTCTCCACTATGCGGGAGACTGTGACAATGCTCACATCCGAGCTAGAAGCGGCCAAGGAAAGAGAAAAGGTTAGAGATGCTTAGTACCTTGGCATGCAAGTTCAGATCAGAACTCTCCTATCGACTGGAGCTTTCCGATTCCCCGGTCTCGTGAGTCATCGCCAGAGGTTCGACTTGAATGTGAGCGTTCCTTCCGTCCTCCCCGTGATCGTTCCTCCCGTCCTCCCCGTGATCGTTCTTCCCGTCCTCAACAAGACCCTTCTCTATACTGTCTTGTAAATGAAAGTTCATCAGACGGTAATAATGATGTTGTACAAAACACTCCTTGACTTTATATAGTTTGAACTAGACAAATAGAACCGATTTTGAACTAGTTGTAATAAGCTTTAACTTGGTTTTGTTAGTTTAATTGTTAGTTCTATTGAACTTTAATTTGTTAGTTTTAATGTGTTTATTGAATTGTGTTGTTGTTGTTGTGCTTTAGAGATTTTGGTATTGAATTATGTTGTATTTATTGAATTGTATTGTTATTTGGGGATTTTGGTTCCAAAACAAGCATTTTATGCCAAAATTAAAACCCAGAAAATCGATCAAAGTTGGTCGGTATCTAAGTAAAAAAAATTATTTTATGCAAATTAGCGACCAAGGTTGGTTGCTTAAGTCTAAAAAAAATAAAAAATTAAATATTAGCGACCAAAGTTGATCGGTTAATGAACCCAAATTTTAATATTACCGACCAACTTTGGTTGGTATGGTTAAATTTAAATTTTATAAAATAATATATATTTTACTTTACCAACCAACTTTGGTCGGTGATTTTTAAATTTTAATAATTAATAAAATAACATAATTTTACACCGACCAACTTTGGTCGGTAAAATTAAATTATTAAAATATGTTACCGACTAAAGTTGGTCGGTATGTTGTTTAAATTGTACAGTTGATCTTTTTACCTTAGCGACCAATGTTGGCCGGTAATTACCGACCAACGTTGGTCGCTAAGGTAAAAGGACCACCAAAATAGCGATCAAACGTGTTTGGACGCGTTCTGGTCGGTAATTTGTCAAAAGCGATCAACGTTGATCGATTACTGTGATCGTTTTTTACCAAATGTCTAGTACTGTAAGGGTTTTGATCTTTTAGGGCAGATGATCAGCCTTCTCTGAGTTGTGTGAATAAGTATGTGTTTGTGTACCCAACTCCATTTATGTTATATCATTTTTATTCTTTGGTAGTTGAATTTTCTAGGAATTTACTATTTATTCATATTGCCTCTATTAATAGCATAGTGTGTAATTTAATTAAATTTTTATTTTAGGCTTCTTAGATTTCAGACGGCATTCAATCATCTTGACTTCGACAAACAAACAATTATATTTTATTCTTTCATGTATAATTATTTATTTAAAGTTTTATTTTAGTAATATTAACATTATTTTATAAAACTGTATGATATAACTCGGTATACCCATGCAATGCACATGTTGAAAAAGAGAAAAGGCATAAGGACCCCTTTGACCTATAGTCAGATTCGCAACTGCACACTTAAATTTTGCAGGATCCTATTACCTACTTGGACTATTTTAAAGTGGAATAAATATACCTTTAAAATGTCACAACCACATATGTGTTGTGTGGTGGAGTACAAATTAAATATTGTATTGTTGCCAAACCTAGAATTAAGTGCTTAAAATTAAAGAGAAGGGATTTTGTGGTGATGTACTATGGAAATAAAACGATGAAGAAATTTTCAATCAATTGAAGTGCTGGGAAGCTGCAGTCTTAACCTACCAAAGCTGTAAGGCCTAGTTTTGAAAGGATACTACTAGCGTGTTTGTCCAAGCTTTTCAAGAGGTTAAAAGTATTTTTTTTTTTAACTTGAGGTGTTTAACCAAGCTTTTTTTTTTTGGGAAAAAAGTGTTTTTGGAAAGAAGCAGAAGCAGTTTTTGATAAGCAAAAAAAAATAGCTTCTTCTCAAAAGCAGAAGTAGAAGCAGTTTTGACTTTTCTTCTTATCAAAAATACCCTTAACAAATTATAGTATATACCAAAATAACCGTTAAACCTAATACTTAGGATATTAATTTATAAATATTTTCTTATTATTTTTAGGATAACTTTCTAATATATACTAGTGACTTTAGGGGTGAATGCTTTTATATTTGTTGATTGATTTTTAATATATTTAAATTATATTAAAAGAATTAAGTAGTTTTAAATTTTATTTACATATTTTACATAAATAAAATGAAAAGATTTAATTATTGCCTGTAATAACAATATTTTAAGGTTATTTATTTACTTATAATATTAATTATTAAGTAACTCTATCTATGTCCTTATTCGTAATTTGATACTTAAAAACACTTTCTGAAAAGCTTGGCCAAACATAAATTATTGCTCAAAAGTGCTTTTCAGAGTGATTAGTCAAACACAAACTGCTTCTATTCAAAAGTACTTTTTTCAAAAACATTTCTCAAAATAAACTGATTTCTCCCGCTCGACCAAAAAGGCTATACGTACAGCCTCGTGGAAGTGCCTAAAGACTTTGGAGAAATTTGTACCTTGGAGTCATTAGAGTTGTATGATTGTAGCACTTGTGCTGCAAAATCTGCGAAAATAATTCAACAAGAGCAAGAGAGCATGGCAAATGTATTTATATTCTTCCTAATATGAAAAGTAGATGAGACATTAGGGACTAATTTGTCAATGGGATATTCATGCTTTTAATACCTCAAATATTGTATTTTAGTCCTTATAATACCTGACTAAGCACATTTAATCTTTAATCTATATCAGTGGCGGAGTTAGAAGCCCGAATACTGGTCCGATTGAACCCGATAATTTTTATTGATCAAGTAATATATTTGTGTTTAAAAAATTCATTAAATATACAAATATTAAATTTAAAACACGATATTAGCCTTGAAGTCGTTATAAAATCCAAACTCAAAAAGTTGAAATTACGGCTCCGTCTCTTATCTATATCGTGATGTTGTATTTTATAATGTTGTCTTCCTCAATTTGACTGTATTAGATGCTTTGTAGGGTTTGCTCTGTTATGTAGTCATCAAGTTTTCAATTTTCCTTTCTTCAACATGTCAAATTAGTCTGATTTATTCAGTTCTTTATGCTGCTATATTAACAAAAATCAATTTCTACTCGTATTTGAAAATTTTGTTTGCAAACTAATTCATATATATATCTCTATCAGTTTGATTTGCAAAACTCAAATAGGTAGAGTTCGTAAAATTATGTATAGAACAACAAAATTATAGGAGTTTCTTTTTGTAAACAAGACTTGGACTCTAAACATCACATTCCTTGTCTTGTCTTGTGTAACTTTTCCCTCGTTTCTCCCTCAAAAGATAAATTTATTATTTTTAATAGTTAAATAAAAATATGAAAAGTTGTTTCACGGAATTATAATAACTTTTTGAGCATGTAGATAAGAAAGAGATTTTTACCCATATGTACTATTTTTGAGTACAATGAAATGCAAATGTTCCAATGATCAAAACCAAGGAAAAAGTTATGAATTTGGCCATCTTTAATTTGCCACACAATTTTGCTCTTTGTGAGTCACTTGGAAATGGCACATTTTGCTCTTGATGTTTACTTCGAAATTCGAGTAACAATTAAACTTATATTGTAATTTTAAGGATACGTGATATGATTCAATACAAATTAATAAATGATAAATAAAATAGATAAATTGAAAGACAAGACAAATAAAACAAGTACTGTAGTAATGTATCGACCTCGATTCGGGACAGTCTTGAGATCAAGCAGTAAGAATAGTAAAGAACAATGATGAATAAAGAGTAAATAGAGAGCAACATATATATTATTTGATAACTGAATGTAATGTCATTACAAATGAATGTGGTCCCTCTTTATATAGTAGATGAATCCTAAATAAGGTACAATTCTAATAATGAAAATAAATCCCATGATTGGTGTCAATAACGGCTTGATTCGATCCGTTCCGTGATTCCCGCCGAGATCTTTAGCCGGTTACTACTATCTCGCCATTCTGTTACTATGCCTTTCTCAAAGACGGTCATGCCTGGTTTCGATCTCCAGCGAACGCTTCGACCTACACGTTTTATACTATGACGTCGACCTTGAGCCAGATCCGTTATGAGCTCACCCTCGAGGTGGTTCCTCGTGCCTATAAAATCGGTCATACACGATTTTAACCGTATACAGATAGTCATCGTGTTTCTTAGAGTAAAACGACAAGAAACGAGTTGAGCCTCGATTTTCTGGCACCTCAATCATGACATCATCCTCATGACGTAAGCAACGGATGTGACCGAAACGTCCCGTCGGTCCAGTTCCCCAAACCATTAATGTCTGTCAGTTAGTGGTCGGTCATTTGCTCCATTGAACCATCGCCATGAGCCTATAAATACTACCTCCTCTATTGAATCGAATTTTACTTTTTCTTTGATCAAATCTCTAAGCCTTTCGGCCTTCCTCATCTTCTTTCGATCGCCACATATTAAACCACTGTTGATCTCACTGGAACCACCAGTTTTCTACCTTCTTCTCCCCTTTTCTACTTACATCAATGCTAAAAGACCGTACCTCAAAAAGAAAAAGCCTCCACCTCTTCTTTCAGACCGGCCCGTGACAAAACACCGATGGAACCGGCTCCTCATGAGTATGTTCCCGGTCCGTGTACTCTAAAATCCGCCTTCAAGGTCGAGAACCCTCATCGGTACAGGGCCGATGAGAGCATGTGTCGATGTACATGTGCTCGATAACGGATATCGAGGCCATGAGGAGGGACTGCAACTGGGGTCCCGAGGTCGTGGTGCAAATCCCTGATCCCCAGGAAAGCATCACTACATATGTGAAGGGGTTCTTAAGTGTTTACACTTACCCCTTCACATTGGGTCCCATCAAGCCAGTGATCCTCGACTTCTGCAGAATATATCAGATCATGCTCAGCCAAATTCACCCCTCTCTATGGCTCATAGTCATCATGCTGCGCTTCTTCTCAAGCAAGGCCGAGGGGATGGAGTTTACTCTAAACCACCTCATGCGGTTGTACCGGCCTTAAATCTACCAAGGACTGATCAGGTCAACGCCGGGCAACGAAGGCCTTATTCTCTATCATTGACAAGGATACGGATCGAGGTTGGATGAGCCTCTTTATACAGGTGAGGACCCGTGACATAATACTGGAGGAGAAGATGCCGTTCCTCGAGGAATGGAACCCCAATTGTAAGTAACACATCGAACATTATTCTTAGTATCCGATTTGATTCTGTTTAACATTTTTATTTATTTTGCAGCTGTCTCTTGGATGCCCCAAGCAGTCCCCGACCTCGAGTATTGGGTTCGGAAGTTAGCCTCAACTTCCTCCCACGCTCAATGTGCATGGTGCTACTTGGCAAGGGGCAAATGGGAGGCCAAGAACCACGGTAAGGATCCTTTTCTCGTGTTTCAATACACCTTTTGTACTTTATCCACCAGTAACTTTGTTTCATGCAGGCTTGACCAAGGATTCCATTCTAAGGCCCTCGAATGGTGAGTAAGGAACCAAGTCCCCGGCCCCGAAGCTGGGAAAATACAACAACAGAAAGGGTACCTCGCAATATGAGGACCTCAAGCCCAAGCCTCGAAGGGTGAGGCAAAACGTAATATCTCTCACGGTGGAGTCGGTCCAAAACCTGAGAGAGGAGGAAGAATAAGAGGAGGAAGAAGAAGATGAGGAAGGCACCTCGGCATTGACGGTCCGACCTAGGAAAGCCGTCGAGGTCGCCAAACCTTCCGAGCCAACAATGGCTGCTGCAACTAAGCCTTGTGCTGAGGAGGCTTCGAAAAGGAATTCAGGCACGGATCTCGAATCTCTAGAGGCCGAGATTATTTCTCGTCCGACTGCAACTAAACTGAAAGGGGCCGGTTCCGAGACGTAGAGGATCAATCAGAGTGCCCCGAGCTACTTGCTCGGGGCCATGACAGCCGGTCAATTGTCTTCACTCCCGACCTTCTCTGAGGATGCATTAAGGGAGGCTAGGGAGTTGAAGACCCCCAACATTGGCGAAGGCTCTAGTGTAGGTGATCCTTTTCGGTATTGCTTTATCGGGGTTGATGATTCCATTGACATCAATGATGCCTCAATTCTTATGGAAGAGGCCCAACGTCTCCTTTCTTGGGTAAGTACCGGTTACTGCAATTCTTTTTTTTTTTACTCCTCCTTTCTCTAAATCTGACATATTTTTTCTTTCTTGTATAAGCCTCCGCTAAGTTCCGAGCTGACCTTAGCCAATGCGAGGCCGATCTTCAGAAGGTCTCGGAGGAGAGAAATGCTCTGAAGCTGCTTTGTGGCCAAAAGGACGAGGCCATAAAGGGCCTTCAAGCTGAACTGGCCAAGGCTCGTAAAGAGGAGGCCGAGCTGGACATGTAGGTAACCATTCTTTTGGTAAAGTATGGACTCAACCCAACTATGGAGGCTAATACTTCAACATCTAAGCTGCAGCATAAGGTGGAGAGGATCGAGCTGCTTCAAGGAGAGGTCGATCAAGTCAAGACCGATTTCGATATGTGGAAGGGAAGTATGGACCACTTGGCTGCGGAAAAAGAGACTGCCTTGGCCAAACTGTCATTGGCCGAGGTTCAACTTCGGGGCTTTAAAGAGAAAAACTCGGCCCAGGCTAAGAGGATCGAGGAGCTTGAAACCGGGCTAGCTGAGGCCAAGGTGTAGATTGAGAAAACAAAGGTCATGGAAGATAAATCCATCACCATGTATCGGGCCGATGTAGAGGATGCTCAAACACAGCTAAGGGAGGCTTTCGATCGAGAGCAATGGAATGTTGACTTGGCAAAATGTCAGTCTCGGAGGGAAACCCTCGAGGAAGTCCATGCTCGAGGTTTTGACCCTTCAGAGGAGATTTCTCAAGACAAAATGCTTGAAGCTGAAGCCAGGCAGCTTGCCTCCTCGGACGATGAAGAAGATGATGAAGAGTGCAGCCGAGGCGGATCCGATGAGGGGCCTAAAGAATAAGATTCTCCCGGGGAAGCTGCTCAAGAAGGATTTGTTCCCGGAGAAGCTTCTCCCGAATGAGAGGTCGGCCTCGACCGTTGTTAGATTTTAGGTTCTTTTTTCTTTCTTTTTGTAATACCTTGATCGATCTCTTGTACATACCTTTCAGTATATAATAGAAAACTTCTCTTCTGCCTCAACCGAATTTGCTCCATTTTGCTCAGTTGGGGAGCGGAGGTACCCTCGAGGCCTTCATAGATTTCAAGTTCAAATACGTTTTCTTCCTTCATCTTATGAAAATTTTCATTGCTGCAATTTTATTAACCTTAGCTCGAACTCAGATTAAACCCTTAGGTTTTTTGGTTAAGCGAGGGTAAGTCCCCGAGCTCGATAATACGTTTGATACTTTATCTCGGGTGGCTTGATCGAAGCCATAAATGCATTATTTTTATAATGAAGTTCGAGTGAATTTTGAACTTAGAAATAAACAAAACCCTTAGGTTTTTCATCAAATGATGGGAAAGTTCTGAACATACAGTAACATACCCTTTAAGGTTTTTATGATGAATCTTCGAGCCATATTCTAGTTCACTTTATTCAAGCTCGGAATAATGAAACCCTTAGGTTTGAATTGAGTGAGAACGAGGTCTCGAACTCTAAATGTATTGGCCCTTAGGCTCTTTAGACTGGCCGATATGGCCTCTAAAAAATGGCTATTACTTCCCCCATTCGGCTTAAAAGACTTGGTAAATTTTTCTATATGCCTTAGCATGTTTGTGTTAGGATAGTTCGGTACCTCTTAAGGTTTTTCAAAGGCTGATATTATCGAAGCCTTTTGGTTTTTCGAGGGCTAGTTTATCGAAGCCTCTTTTTATTTGCTGAGGGTAGCCTTTAACCGGTTTTTCAAAGAATTCGAAGGCTTATTTTTTATTGCGGAATTCAGACGTCTCTGAGCCGCGTTATTTTGGCCGTAGACTTCAGGTATGCCTCTTGGGTTTATTTCCTTATAATATCTCGAACTTGTTCGAAATGCTAGTCCCCGATAATGGTGGCCTTGGCCTATATATCGAGGGGTGCCTCTTTGATGTCTTGTGACTTTGATTTTAGATAACTCGAGTAAGTAGTCCCTGATTATTCGAAGTGTATTTCCACTCGGATCTTGAGCTATTTTTCACAAAATCATAAGTATGAGATTTGCATAGTAGAGAATTTTCTACGAGACACAGGATGCTTGATGGAGAATGAATGCTTCTTTGAATGATTTATACATGCGTACATGTTTTGCCATCGGGACTCGACTAATCTATATGGACACAGTTTATTCGATTGTTTGGCCCATTACAAAGTCTTTCCTATTGAGGCCCTTTGACACGAGGTATATTTCTCGAAGACATAACATCCGAGGGTGATGCCCCCCAGTATTCGAGGTTGATTGCAAAGAAGCCTTTGATACTGTTGAATTGTCCTCAGGTAGCACATAATTATTGCCTCGTTAAAAACCTTGTCGGAAAAATCCATTTGGGATAAAACCCGATCTAAAGAAAAAAGAGTGCAACACGTACTTTAAAACCTGGGGTCTCGATGCCTTTTGTCGAACTCCTGTAACGAGTTAGTGCCGAATATATATATAAATGAAAGAAAAAGAGAAAATCATACCTCAACAATAATACATTTTGAGAAGTGATATGTTCCAATTGTTTGGCAATGATTCTCCGTCCATCGTTCCGAGTTTCTAAGACCCTTTTCCGACTATATAGAGAACTTGGTAGGGTCCTTCCCAATTCGGGCCGAGCTTCCCTTCATTGGTATCTCGAGTGTTGATGATGACTTTCCTTAGGGCTAAGTCCCCGAGCCTGAAATGACGAAGGTTGGTTCTTCTATTGTAGTATCTTTTGATTCGTTGCTTTTGTGCAGCCATTCGAACGAGTGCAATTTCTCGTTTTACATTTAACAATTTGAGACTAGTATTCATAGCCTCATGATTTGATTCTTCTGTTGCATGTCGAAACCTAGCGCTTGGTTCTCCGACTTCGATCGGGATTAAGGCTTCAGAGCCGTATACCAAAAGAAACAGAGTTGCTCCTGTGCTGGACTTCGATGTTGTTCGATATGCCCATAGGACTTCGGGCAAGATTTCTCTCCATTTTCCTTTAGCTCCATTCAACCTTTTCTTTAGGTTTTGGATGACAGTCTTGTTCGTTGATTCGGCCTGTCCGTTCCCACTGGGGTGATACTGTGTTGACAATTTATCCTTTTTATTTTATGATCTTTGAGAAATTTTGTTACTTTGCTACCAATAAACTATTTACCGTTGTCGCATACTATTTCTACTGGTATTCCGAATCGACATGCAATGTGATCCCATATGAAATCTATCACTTCTTTCTCCCTGACTTTCTCGAAAGCCTACTCTTCAACCCATTTAGAGAAATAGTCAATCATAAACAAAATGAACTTAGCTTTACCTAGGGCTGATGGTAGTGGTCCGATGATGTCCATCCCTCATTTCATAAATGGCCATGGGGATAGGACCGAGTGAAGTTTCTCTCCGGGCTGGTGGATCATCAGTGCAAGCCTTTGACATTTATTGCATCTTCAAACAAACTCCTTAGAGTCCTTTTCCATGCTATCCCAGTAGTATCCTGCTCTAATAACCTTGCAAATTAGTGACTCGGCGCCGGATGGTTTCCAAAAGTTCCTTCATGGACTTCTCCCAGAACATAATCAGTATCTCCCGTTCCTAAACACACCGCCAATGGTCCATCTAAGGTCCGTATAATGTTCCGTCTTCGTCTAATGTAAAACGTGCAGCTTTAGTTCGAAGGGCCCTCGATTATTTAGGGTTCGATGGGAGCTTTCCATTCTTCAAATACTTAATGTTTTTATTCCTCCAGTCCCAAGTTCAGCTTGTAGAATTTATTTCGGCATGCCCTTCCTCGATCACGGACCTCGAGAGTTGAACAATAGTACCCGAGATGATCTTATGCTCTTCGACCGATGATCCCAAATTTGCTAATGCATCGACCTCACTGTTTTGTTCTCGAGGCACATGTTGTGGAGTCCATTCCTTGAAATGGTGAAAATTTACCTGTTTTTTATCCAAATATCTTTGCATTCTATCCTCTCGAACTTCAAATGTTTTTTTCGCCGGTTTACCACCAGTAAAGAGTTGCACTTAGCTTTTGATAACTCCAGATCCCGAGCTTTTGGCTAGGTCGAGACCTACAATCATGGCCTCGTACTCGGCCTCATTGTTAGTCAATCTAGAAATTTTAATTGATTGTCTAATAGTTCTACCCATGGGCGGCTTCAAAATGATGCCTAGTCCGGACCCCTTCACATTCGAAGAACCATCTGTGAAAAGGGTCCATACCCCCGATGATGTACCTGATTATAAAAGAAGTTCCTTTTCAACTTCAGGCACGAGGGTTGGTGTGAAATCAACCACGAAATTTGCTAAAATTTGTAACTTTATGGTTGTTCGGGGTTGATATTCAATATCATACCCGCTAAGTTCGACAGCCCATTTGGCAAATCAGCCCGATAATTCGGGCTTGTGCAAAACGTTACGGAGTGGTTAAGTGGTTAATACGCATATGGGGTGACATTGAAAATATGCTTTTAGTTTTGTTGAAGCGCTTATCAGTGCAAGTGCCAATTTCTCTTAGGGTGGATACCTAGTTTCTGCATCCCCTAAGGTTCGACTTACACAATAGACAGGGAATTGCGTACCTTGCTCTGCTCAAACTAGGACACCACTTACCATGATCCCGGATACTGCCAAGTATAAGTAAAGTTTCTCATCTTCTTTCGGAGTGTAAAGCAGAGGTGAGCTCGATAAGTATCGCTTCAATTCTTCCAATGCCTGTTGGCATTCCAGAGTCCAGGCGAAATCGTTTTTCTTTTTGAGTAGGGATAAAAACCTATGGCTCCGATCCGACGACCTCGAGATGAATTGACCCAAGGCAGCTATCCGTCCGGTCAGGCTTTGTACGACTTTCACACTATCTACGACGGTGATGTCCTCGATGGCCTTGATTTTATCGGGGTTGATTTCAATTCCCCGATTTGATACCATGAAGCCAAGGAATTTTCCTGAACCGACCCCGAAAGCACATTTCTTGGGGTTGAGCTTCATGTTGTACTTCCTTAAGATTTTGAATGTTTCCTGCAAATGAGCCAAATGGTCCTCTGCGCGCAGGGACTTAACTAGCATGTCGTCAATATAAACTTCCATTGACTTACCTATTTGTTCTCCGAACATTTTATTTACTAAGCGTTGGTAAGTAGCTCCTGCATTTTTTAGCCCAAAGAGCATTACATTATAACAGTATGTGTCATATTTGGTGATAAACGATGTCTTTTCTTGATCTTCCGGGTCCATTTAGATTTGGTTGTACTTGGAATAGGCATCGAGAAAGGAATGAATCTCATGACCGGCTGTGGCATCGATTATGCGATCGATGTTAGGCAGTGGAAAAGAATCTTTCGGACATGCTTTGTTCAAGTCCTTATAGTCTACAGACATCCTAAGTTTGTTCCCTTTTTTAGGGACTACGACTACATTAGCTAACTATTCAGAGTATTTTACCTCCCAATTGAACCCTATTTGAGAAGTTTGGTTACCTCGTCCTTTATGAAGGCATGCTTTACCTCGAACTGGGGCCTTCTCTTTTGCTTCACCGATCTGAACTTGGGGCCCAGGCTCAGCCGATCTGTTGTTATCTCTGATGGGGTCCCTGTCATGTATAAATGGGACCATGCAAAATAGTCCATGTTATCAATAAGAAATTGAATGAGTTTTTTGCTGAGTTCGGGGGTTAACCCCGTTCCCAGGTATACCTTTCGCTCGGGCAGGTACTCGATTAGTATCACCTATTCCAGATCCTCGACCATTGATTTGGTGGCATTTGAAGCTTCGGGAACAACAAAGGTCCGAGGAGTTAGAAAATCCTCCTCTTCTTATTCTTCTACTACTTGTTTCTCTGATTTGGTCGAGGCTGGGGGGTGGTGATTGCTATTTGTCTGTCTGTTTACCTTTGGTGCTTGATTTTTCTGAGGTCGATAGTGCCAAGATCGGTGTCACTTCCTCGACTGCAAACATTTCCTTTGTGCATGATGTTCCCCGTATACCGTTTTTACACCATCCGTCATCGAGAACTTCATCATTTGGTAGAGGGTCGACGGTACTGCCCTCATGTTGTGCATCCAAGGCCTTCTGAGTAGTGCATTATATCTCATGTCGCCTTCGATTACATGGAACTTAGTATCTTGGATGGTTCTATCCATGTTTACTGGTAGGATAATCTCCCTGTTAGTCGTTTCACTGGCCTTATTGAAGCCGTTTAGAACTCAAGATGCAGGTACGATTTGATCCTGCAAGCCGAGTTGCTCCATGACCCTTGATCTGATGATGTTTGCTGAGCTACCTTGATCCACTAAAACACGCTTAACTTGAACTTTATTTAACAGGATAGAAATTACCAGAACTTCGTTGTATGGCTGAGAGATGCCTTTTGCTTCTTCGTCATTGAATGATAAAGTGCCTTCGGGCACATAGTTTCTAGTCTGCTTCTCTCTAGTGATTGACACCTTAGTGCATTGGAATATGGGTCCTTGTGGAACGTCGACTCCTCCGACAATCATGTGAATGACATGTTGAGGTTCTTCTTGTTCATTCTTCCTGTTGTTATCCCTTTCCCTGAAGTGATTCTTAGCTCGATTGCTGAGCAACTCTCGAAGGTGGCCCTCGTTGAATAGACGGGCTACCTCTTCCCTTAACTTCCTGCAATTTTCGGACCTATGACCATGTGTGCCATGATACTTACACATTAAATTCGGGTTCCTTTGAGAAAGATCGGTGTGTATAGTCTGGGCCACCTAGTGTCTTTGATCCTTCCAATGGCTGATACAATGCTTGACTCATCGATGCTAAAATTGTACTTTGATAGCCGAGGTGCCTTTTTGGGATCTGCATACTTGTCGAAGCCAGTTTTACTCATAAGTCCCTGAGAATTCTATCCTCGATCGCTTCTTCGATCATTCTGGGTAGAGTTGCATCCCGGGCCATTCTTCCTTCAATCTGCAATATATGGTTGGTATTGATCTTTATTTGACCTTGGCTCTCTATTCATATCCCTCTGATTTTTACCTGTCGACCAATTTGGATGTACCGAACCATAAGGAGCTCCCAATTGGTCGTCTTCGACCTTGATCTTCGATTGATATCGATTGTGAACATCTGCCTAAGTTATAATTGGGTACTCGATCAAATTTTGTTTCAACTATCGCGATGTTATCGAACTCCGTTCATTCCACCCTTGGGTGAAAGCTTGAATGGCCCTATCATCTATGACCGGCGGTAACTCTATGCGTTCCATTTGGAACTGAGACACGAACTCCCTTAGCATCTCATTATCCCTCTGTCTCACCTTGAAGAGGTCCGATTTCCTTGTTGTGACTTTTATGGCCCTGGCGTGTGCTTTTACAAAAGAATCCACCAACATGGCAAACGAATCGATAGAATTAGGTGGCAGGCTGTGATACCAAATCATTGCTCCCTTCGACAGGGTCTCTCCGAATTTTTTCAGCAACACATACTCGATTTCATCATCCTCTAAATCATTGCCCTTAATGGCGCATGTGTAAGAGGTGACATGCTCATTGGGATCAGCAGTCCCTTTATATTTGGGTATATCAGGCATACGAATTTTCTTTGGTATGGGCTTCGGAGCCTCACTCGGAGGGAACGATTTTTTCACAAACTTCTTCGAATCTATTCCTTTCAAGATCGGTGGTGCCCCCGGTATCTGGTCAACTCAGGAGTTGTACGTCTCCAACTTTTTATCATTGGCTTCGATTTTTTTTCTCTCCTGATTCAATTCTCTTAGTGAGCTCCTCTAGAATCTTCATTACAGAAGGATCGATCAACGATGTGTTAGCACTCGATCTTTCCGGTACGGGATCGGTGCAGCGAGTAGTCTCCTGTTCGACCCTATTTGGAGCTCTGTGCTGACTTTGTAACCGGGAAATGGCGGTTTGTTGGGCCTCAAGCATTTCGAATATTATTTGGAGACTAACTTCTTCATCTCCTTTGCCCTGTGTACCTCGGCCATTAGTTCGGTCGTCTCTACATACACTTCCCTCAGGATCTGCACCTAAATCCGCATTCAGAGCAATGTGCGAACTGACATCGATCGGGTTGATGGACGGTGCTCCTCCGAGATCAGCCTGTGGCACCTCGATTCCTGGAGCAATAAAATTCTCGTTTTCCCCATGAAGTCCGAGGCCATTATCACCGTGTGTGGATGCGTTTTGCGAGTTCGACATATTTCAACCTGAAAGAAAAAATTCTTGACAAGAACAAGCATAAAATAGTGTGTTTACCAGAATCCGTACTGAACAATCACTATTATCCTCACACACGATGGGCACCAAATTGTTTACCTCGAAATTCGAGTAATAATTAAACTTGTAAGGACACGTGATCTGATTCAATACCAATTGAGAAATGATGAATAAAATAAATAAACTGAAAGACAAAATAAACCAAACCAGTACTATAACAACATATCGACCTCAATTCGGGACAATCTCCAGATCAAGCAGTAAGAACAATAAAGAATAATGGTGAATAAAGAGTAAATAGAGAGCAACATATATATTATTTTATCAGTGAATGTAATGTCATTACAAATGAATGTGGTCCCTCTTTATATAGTAGAGGAATCCTAAATAAGGTACAATTCTAATAAAGGAAATAAATTCCATGATTGGTGCCAATAACCGCTTGATTCGATCCGTTCCGAGATTCCTGCTGAGATCTTTGGTCGATTACTACTATCTCGCCATTTTTTTACTATGCCTTGCTCGAAGTTGATCATCCTGGTTTCGATCTCCAGCGAACGCTTCGACCTACACGTTTTATACTATGACGTCGACCTCGAGCCAGATCGGTTATGAGCTCACCCTCGAGGTGGTTCCTCGTGCTTATAAAATCGGCCATACCCGATTTTAACCGTATACACTTAGGTTGTGGAGGCTCTTATATAGCTGAAATTAAGACCCTTTCAATTACTTTGTAAATCTCTTTTATGTATTTTGATGTCCACGTCTGAAATTGACATTCTAAGAGTTGAGTAGGTTGTGGTTTTTATTGTTCAAATAAGGCAATTGGCAACTATTAAGAAATCTGGTTACATGTATGTTGATTCAGCTTATGTATGGGCAAGAAAAAAATGTAACAACCCGACGTGTCGTTTTGAGAATCTGCACTTTTCTCGGTAGTTTGAGGGCTCGAGTATTTCCGCATGATGTATTATGATTTGCTTAAATCGTCGGTGTTATTTTTCAAGTTATCCAGAATCGATTTGGAAGAATGAACTCCAAGATTTAAGCTTTAAGTTGGAAGAGTTGACCAAGTTTGACCATTTAGCATTAGATCTCAGAATGGATTTTCGTCGGTTCCGTTGACTCCATTGGGTGATTTTGGACTTAGGAGCGCGTCTGGATTGTAATTTGGAGGTCCGTAGTGGAATTAGTCTTGAAATGGCGAAAGTTGGATTTTTGGGAAGTTTAACCAGGAGTGGACTTTTTGATATTGGGGTCAGATTCCAATTCCAGATGTTAGAGTAGGTCTGTAATGTCAAATGTGACTTGTGTGCAAAATTTGAGGTTAATTGGACGTGGTTTGATAGGTTTCGGCATCAATTGTAGAAATTGAAGTTTCAAGGTTCATTGATTTTGACTTGAGGTGCGATTCATCATTTCGAGGTTGTTATGTGTTATTTGAAGCTCCGAGTTAGTTCGTTTCGTCATGTAAAACTTGTCTGCAAAATTTCGCGCCATTTGAAGTTTATTTGATATGGTTTAGATGCTCGGTTCCGATTTTAAAACTTCTTGAAGTTTACTTTGATCTTTATGCATTTTGGCGTCCAATTCGTGCTTATAGAGGTTATTTTGACGATTTGATCGTGCGAGCGAGTTCGTGTTGTATTTCTGGACCTGGGTTTATAGTTGGTTTGGATCCTTGGGGCTCGGGTGAGTTTTGGATTGGATCCGAAATGATTATTCATGATTTTGAGTGCTGGTACTGGTGTTATCGCATTTGCGATATTTTTGTATATCGCAAATGGGACTGTTGCAATTGCAAAGTGGCCATCGCATTTGCGAAATTTGAGCTGCCGGGGAAGATTCGCATTTGCGAAGTGGGGTTGTTCGCTTTTATGAGGACCCTGCCGCTTTTGCAAGATAATGGTCATCGCATGTGCGAAGTATTGGGTCGCAAATGTGACCTTGACAGTGTTCGCTTTTGCGACAGATTGTTCACATTTGCGAACCCCATGTCGCAAATGCGACATCTGTAGCCTGCAAATACCTGAGAATACCGATACTTAGCTGCATTTTGTTATATTTTGAACCCTAGCTCCGATGGGAGGCGATTTTGTGAAGAGATTTTCATACCAAATCACTGGGTAAGGACATCTAACCAATTCTCAACTACATTTCATGATTTTACATAAGATTTAACATCAAATTCATGAGAATCTTGGGAAAAATTTGGGGATTTTGTCAAAACTTTGAAAAATGAAAATTTGGGATTTGAGAGCCGAAAAAGACTCGGATTTGGAAGTTACGTATTTGGACTCATGAGACTATGGGTAGTCAAGACCTACCCTTGGACCCGTATTTTGACCGGGCGGTCCCGTGCGTTGACTTTTGTTAACTTTTTAGAAATTGTACAAAAATCACAGCTTTATTAATTGAAATTGTTTTCCCTTGCATTGTGTGATGTATTTAAGTCGGCTTTGGCTAGATTGAGCCGAGTGGAGGTGAATTGGTAAAGAAAAAAGCTAAATTGAGTATTGAGTGTCGAATTGAGGTAAGTGTCATGCCTACTTTGTTGAGGGAATTTTTCCTACTATTTGATATTGTTTGCTACATGTGGGGGTGATACATATATGAGGTGACGAGCATATATGCATATACCAGGGTTAACCATGCTCGGGGGTGAATTATATTATAAATTGTGTCTTATAGAATCACATGACCTTCTTGCTTCATGTCTTACTTGACTCCTAGATACTAAGAACCTAGTATTAAATGTTAGAAACTAAGACTTAGCTTATTATAACCTAATCAAATTTGATGGAAATTCTGAGAATACCTTGATGTGTCTAATTTGGTCATCACTATACGTAATCATTAATACATTGTTACGACCGATATTCTTGAGATACTAGATTCTATACTCGTACTGTAGATCATTCGTGAGATTTGTTGAAACATTTGAATAATAAGGTTCTTGTGGGTTTATTGAACTATTGTTGGCTTGGAAATTTGTAATTGAGATTCATTTGGAATATTCGTTTAAACACTCTCCTTGACATTATTTATGCTTCCTGCCTTGTTTGTCATTGATATACATATGCTTGGTAAGGAAGAGTGTACAGCACGAAGAGTGATGTCGTGCCATTGTATATACATTATCATGTGAGGGAGCGTGTAAAGCATGAAGGGTGATGCTGTGCCATATTATTTGAGAGTAAAAGCACGAAGGGTGATGTCGTGCCATATCATTTGTGAGTAAAAGCACGAAGGATGATGCCGTGCCATTTCATTTATATTATCATGCTTTAAATTACCATGAGTTCATGGCACGATGGGTGTTTCCGTGTAGGTGAGGATGAGGTACTTGCATTATATTGTGATATCTTTTCCTTATGTATACGTTTATGCCTTTATACTGAACTGTTATTGTCGTATTTATGGTTCTTATGTCATTGGTCGTTAATGCGCTGTTCTTGTTCTCTATCTTATTTGTTATTTTGTCGTTCATGACTTCTACTTGCTAAATTTGCAAATACCATGCCTACTTCCTGCTGTCATAATTACATCTTTGACATATCTATTTTGTTGCACTTAGTACAGGCCTTCTACCATGTTATTCATTCATGCTTCTACTTGTTAACCCATAAAGATCATGTGTTCCCCTCTTATTCGTTATATCAATATTTATTCCTCCACCATGCTAGTTAACTGAAGTTATATTCCTTTTCCTAATTGTTGTCATTACCTCTATGATTTTCGCCTAGTCTGTTACTGATGGCCTTGCGTACATCCTCATTCATTATTGCTGCTTGCGTATTTCCTACTTTGTCATTACTGTTATCGGCATTTCTATCATCCGTTTGGTACTTTTTAACGCATATTTGGTGAGGATGATATAAAGGTTGAAGGGTGTTGTCATGCAATTTACTTGACATCAGAGTATATCCTCACGCTATGAAAGTTTTGCGGTGATTATTGTGGTTTATTGGTTTTCGCTCTAAGGAAAAGATTGGTCGAGATATTGGAAATTGTTGAATTGTCATCTCTTCTAGTACTCCGTTATTGCTTTGTACATTCGTTTCATGTATTCTATTCTATTATACTGTAGTATAGTTTTATTGCTAGTTTTCGGTACAGATTTTATCAGTGAGCATCTTTTAACTGAAAAGCCTTGTCACTACTTCGATGAGGTTAGAAAATACTTAGAGGGTACATGGGATCGGTTGTAGTCATACTACACTTCTGCACCTTGCATGCAGATTTTTGGGGCGGAGGTGCTGGTGATGTCGGGAGCTAACCCTGAAGATGTTCGTGCATTCCCGATATAGCTGCCACTTTTCCTTGGTAGCTTTAGATTTTATTAATCTGTTTATGTAACTTTCAAATAGATCGTGTAATTGTTTGTATCATTTTTGTAAATTTCAAGTCTTAGAAGTTAGTGATTCGTACCACCAGTTCTTGGATTAATTTGTAAAAGTTCAGATAATTCTTCACTATTTCCTATAATTTCATTTGGATTGTATTGATTGTTAGTTGGCTTACCTAGCAGGTAGAGTTAGTTCCATCACGTCTAGTGATTTTTGGGTCGTGACAAAAAAAGAATGAATATTTGTGAAGATAATTGAAGTTACAGCCGGACATGAGTCTAATAATATTAAAACCATTATAATTTGATCTTGCGCGCTTCATGATTAGTACTTGAATAAAGTGTAAACAATATTTGCACTATCGATATATCATATTCTATTCTGCATCAACTCCATTTGCACCCTGAACTGCTACTTGTGCAGGTGCCCTTTGGTTAATCATCTGAGTATCTTGGATTTCCAGAAACAATAGCAAGTCTACGCCCCTCTTCATTGATTGAAAGGAAAAATTTTCTCGTGGAATGACACATCTCTACTCACAAAAAGTCTCTTGGCCTTAATATCATACATCATGTAGCCTTTCTGAGAAACTGAGTACCCATGTGAACTGCTGCTACAGCTCTATGTGAGAACTTGTCAATCTTTTCTATAACTGTGGCATAGCACAGGCAACCCATGACCCTCAAATGTAATAGAATTGGCTTAGATTTATGAAACACCTCATAAGGATATCTGCCACCCAAAATCGAGAATGGTACTCTATTTATAAGGTAGATAGCTATTAACACACAGTCTCCCCAGAAATGTAGTGAAATGCTACCTTGAAATCTCAGTGCCCTTTCCACCTCCAGGATGTGCCTATGTCTCCTTTCCACCACTCCATTTTGCTGTGGAGTGTGTGGACAACTGCTTTGATGTAGGACTCCATAACCTGATAGGAAATCTTTACATTCTTTACTAAAGAATTCTGCACCATTATCAATCCTTAACATATTAATGACCTTTCCAAATTGCACATGCACCAGTCTAAAGAATGATTTCAGCAAAACAATAGTGTCACTCTTCAATTTCATTAGAAACACCCAAATCATCTTGGAATGATCATCTACAAGTGTTAAGAAGTATCTATTACCATTCTATGTTGGAACTCTATATGGTCCCCAAATGTCCACATGAACTAATTGAAAGATATCACTTGCTCTACTACTGCTAAGAGGAAAATGTTTTTGAGTCTGTCTAGACAAAAGGGCATACATTATAGTTATTGAGACTACAACCTAGGAAGTCTTTAGCCTTTAGAAAATCCAGCTTCTTCATGACTGCTACTGGAATGTGTCCAAGCCTTTTGTGCTAGGTGCCCATATCAATCTTTACTCCTGCTGCAAGACAATTTCTAATTCTTTGTGTCTTCTTGTGTTCTCTGTCTTTCTTGAGATTAGGAGATACAAGACACCCTTTTTCTTACTAATCCCCTTCACCCTTCCAGTGTACAGATCCCGAAAGACACAAAATGTGGGGAAAAAATTCACTGAACATTGCAACTCTTTTGTCAGCTTTGAGACCGACAGTAAGTTATATCTAAATTCAGGCACACACAACACATCATGTATGGTATCATCACCTGTGAGATTATAGTTGTCTTGATAAGTAACTTGAACAAACTTACTATTGGATAGGCTAACATTACATCTCCTATGTTCAGGTAATATTACCACATCATCCAACATGTTATGATATGAAGCCATATGATCTGTTGCTCCAGTATCTATAATTCAAGGATCCCTACAATCTTTCAAAAAATTTGAATTATTATCACCTGCCATATTAGCTGTGTGCTCCACTGCCGTTTCTTTGTTCAACAACCTCATTATCTGACCATATTGTTCCTCAGTGAAGAAGTTTGGAAATCCTTGAGGCATTTCTGCTTTCCTTTGTTCATGAGATTCTTTTTCTGACGACCCAAAGGGTCATCACCTATGTTATTACCCATCCTGTACTTCCGAGGCCTTGAAAACCTCTTTTATATAAGCCTCGATTTGCGTACGCAGTCTGGGCGCGTAGCCGGACAACTTAAAAATTTGATTCTGTAAAAAATGCTAAGATTTGATATTAGAATGAATAAATTTGATTTCGTTCAACATTTTGGGTAAACGGACCCGGACCCGTGATTTGACGGTCCCGGAGGATCCGTAGGAAAATATGGGACTTGGGAGTATGCCCAGAATCGAATTCCGAGGTCCCAAGCCCGAGAAATGAATTTTTGAGTAAAATTATTTTTGAAAATATTTAAGGAAATTGAAAATGAAATCTGATTAGAAAGTAATGGTATTGGGCCCGTATTTGGTTCCGGCGCCCGATACAGGTCTTATATATGGTAGTACTTTCTGTAAAGTTTGGTTGAAATCGGATTTCGTTTGACGTGTTTCGGACTTGAAATGTGAAATTTGATGTTTTTATGAAATTTGATAGAATTCATGGATTTTGAGGTTTTGATTCTATGTATATGATGTTATATTGGCGATTTGATCGCACGGTTAAGTCCGTAGGATGATTGGGAGTCGTGTGTGTTTTTGGATTTTGAGTCCCGAGGGCTCGGGTGAGTTTCGAATAGGTAACGGGGTGTAAAAGACTTAGAATTTATAGTGTGAAAAGTCCATATATGGTGTCTGGTGTTGTTCAGTGCGATCGCATAGTGTGTTTGAGAGGGAGGGTTCTGTGGCTCTATGCGATCTCATAGTTGCTTCTGGGATCGCATAGAGTATAGGCGGTCTGGGGTGGGGGCTGGTAGTATCTCTCTGCGGTCGCATTTTGTCCCTCGCAATCGCAGAGGTCTGTGGTTGGCCCTTCTGCGATCGCACCCTTCCTTCTACGGTCGCGTAGTAGGAAATCCTATAGCTCTGCGATGCAACCCCTCTTCCGCGATCGTAGAGAACAATTTTGCCCAGTGGTATATAAATATTTCAAGATACGGGATTCACTTATAAAAATAACAAACTTCTTCTTCTCCAAAGCCCTTAGGCATCCATTGAATCCATCCCTCATCAAGACTTCTTGGGTTAGTAAATTTTAACTCGTTTCCTTCATTTTTCATCTATAATTAATTAATTCCTAAGCTTAAAACATGCAAATTAGAGTAGAAAATCTGGATTTTGGGTAGAGTTAGGCCCTTTTGAATTTCCTTGATTAAGACCTCGTTTTGGGGTCGAATTTGGAAACAAATTATAGATTCGGACTCGTGGGTGAATGGGTGACATGGTTTTGGTCTGAGCCTTGTGTTGGAACCAAGCGGGCCCGGGGTTGAATTTTGATAAATTTGAAAGAATGCTAGGAAATGGATAATTAGGCCATGTAATTGAATCATTGAATCCTTATTTATATACTTTAGTTGATTATGTCTAGATAATACCATTCCGGAGTTGGATTCTAAAGGAAGAGAGGTGTTAGAAAGCTGATAGTATACTTTGGACCCGAGGTAAGTGTTCGGTCTAACCTTAGCTTGAGGGAATAGGAGTTGAGTATAATTTGCTACTTGCTAATTGTCAAATACGATGTATAGGCATGGTGACGAGTATCTATACATTGGTGTCTATCATGATCGTGAGTCCTTATATTTTGAATATTCTGATTTTGTGGTAATTTCCATGCTTAATTGATGATTTCTATATGTTGTGAAGAATATGTGAAGGGAATCGTATTCTATAAACTCTGTTGGAGCATTGGCTCAAATTGTAACGAATAATGAAGAAATATTAGATATTACGTCCTTGGAGCATTGGCTCAAATTGTGAAATGATAATGAAGAAATATGAGATATTACATCCTTTGGAGCATTGGCTCAAGTGATAGAATAAATCATGGAAATGAAAGTGAAAGAAAGAGAAAGAGTTATTGAAATATACCCTTGCCGGGATTTAATTGTGCAGTTGATGTTCCCTTGCCGGGATTTAATTGTTTAATTGATGTTACCCTTACCGGGATTTAATTGTTTAATTATTGTTCCCTAGGTGGGATTCCTATATCTATTATGTTTACTTCCTTGCCCTTGGTTGTGATTGTTGTTTGGGTGAGGAAGAGTGTTAAAGCACGAAGGGTGATGCCGTGCACTTGTCTTGGTGAGAATGAGAGTAAAGCACGAAGGGTGATGTCGTGCATTGTTTGATATTATCTCCCTTGCTGGGATATTGAGATTTCTGTTGTTTTTCCCTTGCCGAGATTTCTTATTCTATTTGTTTACTTCCTTGCCCTTGTTTGTGATTACTGTTTGGGGTGAGGAAGAGTGTTAAAGTACGAAGGGTGATACCGTGAATTGTTTGACATTGTGAGGAAAGAGTGTAAATCACGAAGGGTGATGCCGTGCCGTACGATGTACCATTCCGTACCATATTCATTGGTTACATAGTGAGGGAAGAGAGTAAAATCAGGAAGGGTGATGCCATTCCATGATTTACATTGATTTCATTATACATTGCATAGTGAGAAAAGAGAGTAAAAGCACGAAGGGTGATGCCGTGCCATGATTTACATTGATTACATTATACATTTCATAGTGAGGACGAGAGTAAAAGCACGAAGGGTGATGCCGTGCAAGTTTGTGATTTCTTGTCCTTATTTATATGCTGGCTTTGCTGTTCTTTTCCTTATTGAGATTTCTTATATGAAATTGTTATCTCCCCACAACATTTTCTCCTTCCTTTCTTCGTTGTTTTCCCCCTATATTTCTTATCCATTGCACATATGTATATTTATTTATTTGAACTGCACAGGTTTATTTGGTAGTCTGGTTTTAGCCTCGTCACTATTTCGTCGAGGTTAGGCTAGGCACTTACTCAGTACATGGGGTCAGTTGTACTGATGCTACACCTGCACTCCTTTATGTTGTGTAGATTACGTAGCCGGACCCGAAGGACATCATTAGTGGGAGTGTCTTCTAGATCATCATAGAGGCTTCAAGGTATACCCGCTGGCGTTCGTGGGCCTTAGCGTCTCTTCCATCCCTTTGTCTTTGATTTTGTCTTGTTTTTCCTTTAGCTTCAAAGGCACACATGTATTTCCTTTCAGACTTGTATTTAGCACTCTTAGACAATTCGTGAGTTTGTGACTCTAGGTTTTGGGAAATTTTGCGTCGTTGTATTATGATTGTCCTTACTTAGCTCGGGACTGTATTTATTCCGTTGATTAAATTTTGAATTGTTTTAGCTTATTCTGAAAAATTGAGATTATTATGCTAGTTTAGCTATATACGTTGGCTTTTCTAGCAGGTTCAACGTTAGACGCCATCACGGCCCGATGGTGGGATTTCGAGGCATGACAAGTTGGTATAAGAGCACTAGGTTACTTAGGTCTCACAACTCACGGAAAATTTGGTAGAGTCTGAGGGATCGATACGGAGACGTCTGTATTTATCCCCAGAGGCTGCAAAGTTAGGATGAATCCATATTTTTTTTCTTCTCTGTCGTGCGCTATGATTCTGAGTATTGATTGAGTTTCTATTCTATTCTCTCGCAGATGGCGAGGACGCGTGCTTCCCTTGGTTCCGCCCAGCAACCTGACCCTCCTGCTACAACTCCTACCCGGGGTCGAGGTCGAGGACGAGGCCGTGCTAGAGGCCGAGGCCGGGCTCAACCTAGAGCAGCAGTCCCAGTGGAGGACCCTCAGGTCGAGTTTGACGAGGAGGTCCCAGTTCCGGTATTCCCAGTTGGACCAGATCAGGTCCCAAAGGGGTTCATAGCTACCCCAATGCTTCAGGACGCCCTTGTCCATCTAGTCGGACTCATGGAGAGTGTAGCACATGCGGGTCTTCTTCCTACAGCACCAGCCGTCTCTTAGGCTGGGGGAGGTGCTCAGACTCCTGCCACCCATGTGCTAGAGCATCTAGCTCCACAGTTTCAGACTCCAGCACCCCAGCCAGCCGGGGGAGCTCAGTCGGGTATTGCAGCACCGATAGCAGAGGGAGCACCTATGTCAGCAGATGCTCTATGGAGATTGGACCGGTTCACAAAGTTATTTACTGCTACTTACACTGGTTCACCATCAGAGGACCCCCAGTATTATTTGGATAGCTGCTATGAGATTCTTCGGAATATGGGCATAGTGGAGTCGAACGGGGTTGACTTCGCTGTTTTTCGGTTATCCGGCGCCGCCAAGAGTTGGTGGAGATATTATTGCCTAGCCAGACCAACTGGATCTACACCTTTGACTTGGACTCAGTTCTCAAAGGTATTTCTGGGGAAGTTTCTTCCCATTACTCAGAGAGAGGACCTTCGGAGGCAGTTTGAGCGTCTCCAGCAGGTATCTATGTCAGTCACTCAGTACGAGACCAGATTCATCACTCTAGCCCGACATGCTCTTATGATACTTCCCACTGATCGGGAGAGGGTTCGGAGATTTATCGAGGGATTGGCCCGGCCTATCAGACTTCAGATGGCTAGAGAGTCCGGTACAGACATATCGTTCCAGGATGCGACCAATGTGGCCAGGAGGATTGAGATGATTCTTTCACAGGGTGGTGGTCAGGGGGCTGACAAGAGGCCGCGTCATTTCGGCCATTTCAGTGGAGCCTCATCGGGGGGCAGGGATTCTTCAGGCAGAGGTCATCCTCCCAGACCTTTTCAGTCAGCTCTCCAGGTTTCCCATGGTACTTCAGGTGGTCGTGGTTATCAGACGCACTATTTCGATCAGCAGCCTTATAGTGTGCCACCAGCTCCCATCAGTGCACCGCCGCATCAGAGTTTTCGGGGTGGTCATTCAGTTCGACAGGGTCAGATTCAGTTCCCTCAGCAGCCGAGGTCTTGTTAAACTTGTGGCGATCCGGGTCAGCTTGCCAGGTTCTTCCCTCGAGCATCGGTTAGTTCTCAGCATCAGGGTTCTCGTGCCATGGTAAAGGCACCAGGTGTTCCACAGCTCGCCCAGCTAGCTAGAGGTGGGGGTAAAGGTGTTAGATATGGAGGTAGAGGTCATAGAGGTGGATCTCAGAACGCCAGAGGTGGAGGCCAGCCAGCAGTCGACCGTCCCCGAGATGTGGTTCAGGGTGGTGGGGCCCATCCCCGATGTTACGCTCTTCCAGCCAGGCCAGAGGCTGAGTCTTCAGATGTAGTTATTACAGGTACTATTCGGGTTTGTGATAGAGATGCTTCAGTGTTGTTTGACCCAGGGTCTACGTATTCGTATGTGTCCTCTTATTTTGCACCATACCTGGTCATGCCTAGTGATCCACTAAGTATTCCTGTTTATGTATCTACACCAGTGGGTGATTCTATCATGGTCGATCGTGTCCATCGTTCTTGTCTGGTGGTGATTGGGGGTCTTGAGACCCGTGTTGATTTGTTGCTTTTGGGTATGGTTGACTTTGATGTTATATTGGGGATGGACTGGTTGTCCCCATACAATGCCATCTTGGATTATCATGCCAAGACGGTGACCTTAGCCTTGCCAGATTTGCCCCGTTTGGAGTGGAAAAGAACTCCTGGTCATTCTACCCAGAGTGTTATTTCGTACGTGAAGGCTCGGCGCATGGTCGAGAAAGGGTGTTTGGCTTATTTGTCTTATGTGCGCGCTTCTAGTGTTGAGGTTCCCTCTATTGATTCGGTGCCCGTGGTTCGTGAGTTTCCTCAAGTTTTCCCTTCAGACCTGCCAGGGATGCCACCCGACAGGGACATTGATTTCTACATTGATCTGGCTCCGGGCACCCAGCCCATTTCTATTCCGCCGTATCGCATGGCCCCGCCAGAGTTGAAGGAACTGTTGCAGGATTTTCTTGGGAAGGGTTTTATTAGACCCAGTGTTTCCCCTTGGGGTGCTCCAGTGTTGTTTGTGAAGAAAAAGGATGGTTCGATGAGGATGTGCATTGATTACCGGCAACTGAACAAGGTTACAATCAAGAATAAGTATCCACTACCGAGGATTGATGATTTGTTCGATCAGCTTCAGGGTGCCAAGGTATTTTCAAAGATAGACTTGAGATCTGGCTACCATCAGTTGAGGATTAGGGCATACGATGTCCCTAAGATAGCTTTCCGCACTCGGTACAGGCATTACGAGTTTTTGGTCATGTCGTTTAGGTTGACGAATGCCCAACAACTTTTATGGACTTGATGAACCGAGTGTTCAGGCCTTATTTGGACTCGTTCGTGATAGTCTTCATTGATGATATATTGATATACTCCCGCAGTCAGGAGGAGCACGAGCAGCAACTCAGAGTAGTTCTTCAGACTCTGAAGGATAGCCAGCTATATGCAAAGTTTTCTAAGTGTGAGTTTTGGTTGAGTTCATTTGCATTCCTTGTTCATGTTGTATCAGCAGAGGGTATTCAGGTTGACTCGAAGAAGATTGAGGCAGTCAAGAACTGGCCTAGACCAGCATCAGCCACAGAGATTCGGAGTTTCTTGGGATTGGCGGGCTATTATCGTCGGTTCGTGGAGGGGATCTCATCTATTGCGGCCCCGATTACCAGCTTGACCCAGAAGGGTGCCCAGTTCAGATGGTCGGACGAGTGTGAGGCGAGCTTTCAGAGGCTCAAGACAGCTCTGACTACGACACTGGTGTTGGTTTTGCCCACAGGTTCAAGGCCTTATATAGTCTATTGTAATGCTTCCCGTATTGGGCTTGGTGCAGTATTGATGCAGGATGGCAAGGTCATTGCCTATGGTTCGAGGCAGTTGAAGATTCATGAGAAGAACTATCCAGTGCATGATTTGGAGTTGGCAGCCATTGTCCACGTATTGAAGATTTGGAGGCATTATCTGTATGGCGTGGCATGTGAGGTGTTCACGGATCATAAGAGTCTTCAGTACATGTTCAAGCAAAATGAGTTGAATTTGAGGCAGAGGAGATGGTTGGAGTTGTTTAAGGACTATGATATTACCATCTTATATCACCCGGGGAAGGCCAGTGTGCTGGCCGATGCTTTGAGTAGGAAGTCAGCTAGCATGGGCAGTCTTGCTTTTATTCCGGTCAGTCAGAGGCCGCTTGCTTTGGATGTTCAGGATTTGGCCGATCGATTTGTGAGGTTGGATATTTCTGAGCCTAGTCGAGTGTTGGCTTGTACGGTCGCTCGTTCTTCATTATTGGAGCGTATCCGTGATCGGCAGTTTGATGATCCCCATTTGTGTGTCCTTAGGGACTCGGTGCAGCGCGGAGGTGCCAAGCAGGTGACCTTAGATGATGATGGTGTTTTGAGATTGCAGGGTCGATCTTGTGTTCCCAATGTTGATGGGATTCGAGAGTTGATTTTAGAGGAGGCTTATAATTCCCGGTACTCTATTCACCCGGGCGCCGCAAAGATGTATCAGGATTTGCGGCAACATTACTGGTGGCGTAGAATGAAAAAGGATATTGTGGCATATGTGGCGCGGTGTTTGAATTTTCAACAGGTTAAGTATGAGCATCAGAGGCCTGGTGGTTTATTTCAGAGGATTGATCTTCCCGAGTGGAAGTGGGAGAAGATCACTATGGACTTCGTTACTGGACTCCCGTTGACCCGGAAGAAGTTCGATGCAATTTGGGTCATTGTTGATAGGCTGACGAAGTCAGCGCATTTCATTCCTGTGGCAGTCTCCTATTCATCCGAGAGGTTAGCCGAGATCTATATCCGGGAGATTGTTCGCCTTCATGGTGTGCCGGTATCTATCATTTCGGACCGGGGCGTGCAGTTTACCTCACGTTTCCGGGGAGCATTTCAGCGAAAGTTAGGCACCCAGGTGGAGTTGAGAACAACATTTCATCCTCAGACGGATGGGCAGTCCGAGCGGACTATTCAGATATTGGAGGATATGCTCCGAGCTTGTGTTATTGACTTTGAAAGATCATGAGATCAATTCTTGCCTTTAGCAGAGTTTTCCTACAACAACAACTACCAATCGAGTATCCAGATGGCTCCTTGTGAGGCTTTATATGGTAGGCAGTGTCGATCTCCGGTTGGATGGTTTGAGCTGGGAGAGGCTCGGTTGTTGGGTATAGATTTAGTACAGAAGGCTTTGGACAAGGTCAGTATCATTTAGGATAGGCTTCGTACAGCTCAGTCCAGGCAAAAGAGTTATGCAGATCGTAAAGTTCGAGATGTGGCTTATATGGTGGGTGAGCGAGTATTGCTACGAGTGTCGCCTATGAAGGGCGTGATGAGATTTGGGAATAAGGGCAAGCTTAGACCTAGATTCATCGGCCCGTTTGAGATTCTTGATCGAGTGGGAGAAGTGGCTTATAGACTTGCATTTCCACCTAGCTTATCAGCCGTACATCCAGTTTTTCATGTGTCCATGCTTCGGAGGTATCACGGCGATCCAGCCCACGTGATAGATTTCAGCACTGTCCAGTTGGACGAGGACTTATCTTATGAGGAGGAGCCGGTAGCTATTCTAGACCGGCAGATTCATTAGTTGATCCAAGAGTTTCCCTTCTATTCGTGTTCAGTGGAGAGGTCAGCCTCTTGAGGCATCGAACTGGGAGTCTGAGTCCGATATGCGGAGCCGTTACCCTCATTTATTTCCCGACTCAAGTACTTCCTTCCTCTGTCCGTTCGAGGACGAACGGTTGTTTTAGAGGTGGAGAATGTGACGACCCAAAAGGGTCATCACCTATGTTATTACCCATCCCGTGCTAAGATTTGATATTTAAATGAATAAATTTGACTTCGGTCAACATTTTGGGTAAACGGACCTGGACCCGGACACGTGATTTGATGGTCCCGGAGGGTCCGTAGGAAAATATGGGACTTGGGCGTATGCCCGGAATCGAATTCCGAGGTCCCAAGCCCGAGAAATGAATTTTTGAGTAAAATTGTTTTTGAAAATATTTAAGGAAATTGAAAATGAAATATGATTAGAAAGTACTGGTATCGGGCCTGTATTTTGGTTCCGGCGCCCGGTACAGGTCTTATATATGGTTTAAGCACTTTCTGTAAAGTTTGGTTGAAATCGGATTTCGTTTGACGTGTTTCAGACTTGAAATGGGAAATTTGATGTTTTTATGAAATTTGATAGAATTCATGGATTTTGAGGTTTAATTCTATGTATATGATGTTATATTGGCGATTTTATCGCACGGTTAAGTCTGTAGGATGATTTGGGAGTCGTGTGTATTTTTGGGTTTTGAGACCCGAGGGCTCGGGTGAGTTTCAGATAGGTAACGGGGTGTAAAAGACTTAGAATTTTTGGTGTGAGAAGTCCATATGTGGTGTCTGGTGTTGTTCAGTGCGATGGCAGGCCTAGCTCCGCGATCGCATAGTGTGTTTGAGAGGGAAGGGTTCTGTGGCTCTATGCGATCGCATAGTTGCTTCCGCGATCGCATAGAGTATAGGCAGTCTGGGTGGGTGCTGGTAGTATCTCTCTGCGGTCGCATTTTGTCCCTTGCGATCGCAGAGGTCTGTGGTTGGCCCTTCTACGATCGCACCCTTCCTTATGCGGTCGCGTAGTAGGAGATCCTATAGCTCTGCGATCGCAGCCCCTCTTCCGCGATCGCGGAGAACAATTTTGCCCGGTGGTATATAAATATTTCCAGATACGGGATTCACTTAGAAAAAAAAAGAACTTCTTCTTCTCCAAAGCCCTTAGGCATCCATTGAATCCACCCCTCATCAAGACTTCTTGGGTTAGTAAATTTTAACTCATTTCCTTCATTTTTCATCTATAATTAATGAATTCCTAAGCCTAAAACATGCAAATTAGAGTAGAAAATCTGGAATTTGGGTAGAGTTAGGACCTTTTGAATTTTCTTGATTAAGACCTTGTTTTGGGGCCGAATTTGGAAACAAATTATAGATTCGGACTCGTGGGTGAATAGGTGACATGGTTTTGGTCCGAGCCTTGTGTTGGGAACAAGCGGGCCCGGGGTCGAATTTTAATAAATTTGAAAGAATGCTAGGAAATGGATAATTAGGCCATGTAATTGAATCATTGAATCCTTATTTATATACTTGAGTTGATTATGTCTAGATAATACCATTCCGGAGTTGGATTCTAAAGGAAGGGAGGTGTTAGAAGGTTGATAGCTATACTTTGGACCCGAGGTAAGTGTTCGGTCTAACCTCAGCTTGAGGGAATAGGAGTTGAGTATAATTTGCTACTTGCTAATTTTCAAATACGATGTATAGGCATGGTGACGAGTATCTATACATTGGTGTCTAGCATGACCGTGAGTCCTTATATTGTGAATATTCTGATTTTGTGGTAATTTCCATGCTTAATTGATGATTTCTAAGTGTTGTGAACAATATGTGAAGGGAATCGTATTCTGTAAACTCTGTTGGAGCATTGGCTCAAATTGTAACGAATAATGAAGAAATATGAGATATTACGTCCTTGGAGCATTTGCTCAAATTGTGAAACGAATAATGAAGAAGTATGAGATATTACATCCTTTGGAGCATTGACTCAAGTGATAGAATAAATTATGAAAATGAAAGTGAAAGAAAGAGAAAGAGTTATTGAAATATACCCTTGCCGGGATTTAATTGTGCAGTTGATGTTCCCTTGCCGGGATTTAATTGTTTAATTGATGTTACCCTTGCCGGGAGTTAATTGTTTAATTATTGTTCCCTTGCTGGGATTCCTATATCTATTCTGTTTACTTCCTTGCCCTTGGTTGTGATTGTTGTTTGGGTGAGGAAGAGTGTTAAAGCACGAAGGGTGATGTCGTGCACTGTCTTGGTGAGAATGAGAGTAAAGCACGAAGGGTGATACTGTGCATTGTTTGATATTGTCTCCCATGCTGGGATGTTGAGATTTCTGTTGTTGTTCCCTTTCCGGGATTTCTATTTCTATTCTGCTTACTTCCTTGCCCTTGTTTGTGATTGTTGTTTGGGTGAGGAAGAGTGTTAAAGCACGAAGGGTGATGCCGTGCATTGTTTGACATTGTGAGGAAAGAGTGTAAAGCACGAAGGGTGATGTCGTGCCGTACGATGTACCATATTCATTGGTTATACAGTGAGGGAAGAGAGTAAAAGCACGAAGGGTGATGCTATGCCATGATTTACATTGATTTCATTATACATTGCATAGTGAGGAAAGAGAGTAAAAGCACGAAGGGTGATGTCGTGCCATGATTTACATTGATTACATTATACATTGCATAGTGAGGAAAGAGAGTAAAAGCACGAACGGTGATGCCGTGCCATGATTTACATTGATTACATTATACATTACATAGTGAGGATGAGAGTAAAAGCACGAAGGGTGATGCCGTGCAAGTTTGTGATTTCTTGTCCTTATTGCTATGCTGGCTTTGCTGTTCTTTTCCTTATTGAGGTTTTTTATTTGAAACTGTTATCTCCCCATAACATGTTCCCATTCCTTTATTCGTTGTTTTCCCCCTATATTTCTTATCCGTTGCACATATGTATATTTATTTATTTGAATTGCACAGGTTTATTTGGTAGTCTGGTTCTAGCCTCGTCACTATTTCGCCGAGGTTAGACTAGGCACTTACTCAGTACATGGGGTCGGTTGTACTGATGCTACACCTACACTTCTTTATGTTGTGCCGATTACGCAGCCAGACTCGGAGGACAACATCAGTGGGAGTGTCTTCCAGCTCATCATAGAGGCTTCAAGGTATACCCGCTGGCGTTCATGGGCCTTGGGGTCTCTTCCATCCCTTTGTCTTCGATTCTGTCTTGTTTTTCCTTTAGCTTCAAAGGCAAACATGTATTTCCTTTCAGACTTGTATTTAGCACTCTTAGACAGTTCGTGAGTTTGTGACTCCAGGTTTTGGAAAATTTTTCGTCGTTGTATTATGATTATCCTTACTTAGCTCGGGACTGTATTTATTCCGCTGATTAAATTTCGAATTGTTTTAGATTATTCTGAAAAATTGAGATTATTATGCTGGTTTAGCTATATAAGTTGGCTTGTCTAGCGGGTTCAACGTTATATGCCATCACGGTCCGATGGCGGGATTTCGGGGCGTGATACTTTTGATCATGATTGTTATTATTCATAGCTGTATTTGCTTGTTTATATTGATGCTTTCTTTTTCTTTTGTAACCAGGTGGATACCCATGTAATTTATAACAAATGTCCTTTGAGCGGCCTTTGAAATGAAAATACTCACAACACAAGTCGTTTAACTTCTTAAATTTCGTCTGATTCCCCCTGGTACTCATGAATACTATAGACTCTTTCATCTCATTTGCTAAACTAATCTGAGAATTAGACACACACGTTTTCCTCTGATTCTCCTCATTTATCAGCATTTCAAAAGCACAACTAACCGAAGGTGATGGAGATTGCAATAAAATTTGACTCTTAATTGTCCCATATGATTCATTTAATCCCATTATGAATTGAAAAAGCTTTGAAAAATGCATAAGTACCCTCTTAACCTATGACCGAAGTTTCAACTGCACACCTTTTCTTTACGGGAGTTCTATTACCCCCTTAAACTATTCTAAAGTGGAATAAATATCTCCTTGAAATGTCATAACTAGATTTTTCCTGGGAGGTGAAACACACTCGCCTGCCATGTGTATATTTTGTTACTTTTTTTTTCACTCATTATTTTCCTTATTTTGATCAATTATTCTATTCTTTCACTATTAATAGTAACAATATGACAACAACGAAGTCCAAACTTTTAACTCTCCGATTTCGATTTCGATTTCGATTTTGATCTACTTCTTTTTAGAGCGGGCTATTTCTAGGGCGAGGAATATATTTCTATTTAACTACTCCATCTGGTCAAGAGTCAGCATCTCATAGTCTCGTCCTGACAGATGACCAACCTGTTAAGGCATCTTTCTCAATGACCATCCTCTCCCATTCCAGTTCTTTTCTCTTTTTTTTAGGGATAAGTTCATTTTCATTTCCTCGATATGGCCAGGTGTGAAGCAACTTCACGACCCAATGAATTCCCTAAAATCGGATGACACAAGGCGAACTAGAATAGGCTGATTGATCCAGGTAGCGACAGGCTCCAATCGAAAGGAACCGCGCGTACACTAGAAAGAGTATAGGCAAGCCTTTCTTCATCATCATATGGATCACTTTTCATGACTTTTCTTTCCATAGGCATAGATTTCAAAAGATAATATTCACGTATGATAATTTTTTTGTCATCATTGTTGCCGAATGTTTAAGAAAATGACTGTGTATTTTCGAAAAGAAAGGAAACAAATGTTAGTTTAAGTTAATGTTATAATTAATTAAGTGTAATATCCAATAAAAAGATGACACATTTACATATAATCAAATTTGCTAATGCAAATAAGAATAACCCATAAAAGATTAAGGAAAAAGTACCAATCTAAAGTTTAAAAATAATTCTTCAAAGGAACGGTGTTGTAAATGGAGCTCAATGCCTTTTAATACTTGCCTTGTCGTTTGGGGAAGAAGAAAAAAAAGTAAAAGACAAAAGACTAAGAAAAAGAAAATAAAAGAAAAAGATTAGTAAGTAAATTTTTGGGTTTCTCACTCTCTCAAAGAAAGTGAAATACACACACTTTGCCATGTCAGCATTTAGAATGGCAATAATCTCACTTTATAATAGTTCAGAGGGAGGTAATAGGACCCCCGAAAAAGAAAGGTGTATAGTTAGAACTATGGTCCTATGTTGAGGGGGTACTTATGCTTTTTCTCTTTACTGTTGTTCTAAATGTTCAATGAAATCTCGTGTTCCAGCAGTAACAGGAACTCAGGACTAAGAGAGCCATGACTTCAACCTAGAATGATAAACAGAGAAGCCCCTTTAGAGGTACCTTGAGAAATTGTAGCTATCTCTCGTTGGAGATTGTAGACTCGAGAACCCTTGGCCTTGTTGAATTGATCCTCAAGGTCCAACCAAACCTCATGAGCATTTTCAGCATACACAATTCCAGTAATCAATTTTGAAGATACAATGTTCATAATCCATGTCAACACTGTCGCATTGACTCGCTCCCAATCCTCGCCTAGATCTTCAGCGAATTAAGATTTGGTGCAACTTCCATCAATGAACCTTAATTTTATCTTTGCTCGCAACGCAATCACCATGGATTTCCTCCAAACTGAATAATTTTCAGTTCCTTTTAGCTTAATCGAGATGATCACATAGTTAGGATTGTCTGACAACTGCAGGAATTACGGATGTCTAGGATTGTCAATGTCTAAAGTCGCCATTGCTGAATTTCAGAAAGCTAAAAACACAAAACTTCGCCTAACAGAATTAGCTTCACAAAAGCTAATTTGAATTTACTCTGACCTCGATCCGTTCATCCAAGCTCTGATACCGTTATAAATTCTACCACTAAAGGGTGGAGAATTGAATCTTAGATTCGAATCGAAGGAAGAGGAAGAAGATTCTGGAAGAAATTCAATATCAGTTTCAGAGAATGTAAAAGACTACAATGACTAATACTACTAACACACTGTACACGTGAGTATATGTAATTAACACCTGCTCCACAAACTAATTAACTAGCCCTCCTACGGTACACAGTTGTCGCCTAACTAACTTTGTCACTCTCTAAGCTTTCAACTTCACAACTGTCACCAACTGTCAATCTAACCGTCTCAACAATAGTTACCATTCAAGCATTTCTCAGGAGGATTGCTGGAAGTCATCATCTCCAGTCTCACCCGAACATTGTACTTATTCAATGGACTAAAACTTGCACTGCCCTTTTCTGAACAAGTAAGTTTCTTGGCACGCTTCAAATATTTAAGAGTGTTGGCAATCCTTCATTACACGTTTCGAGATTTCCCTCTTGAGATAAACAAAATTAATAGATCTCAGATACCTTGACTTCAGTTGTCATGATAATCATCATTTTTCAGTGTCAGAGCTTTATAATCTACAGAACTTGATTTTTGGCTGACATTCTCATATACCAGTGGAGATATGGAAAATGAATATTTTGAGGCATATTGTGGTAAAAAGGATCTCTTCTTTTTCGTGTTCCATCAAGTAAGTTAGGGTCTAGTTTCAAGCTACAAAATCTTGAGGGACTTTCAGATGTAATTACTAAGGAATTGTTTTCCCATATTCCGAATTTAACGAGGCTGAAAATCCATGGAGCTTGGGGAGAATGCAGGAGAGATATGATTTCCCAGACGCTAAATAGTCTTTCTTGTTTAAATAAACTTGAAAATACTGAAAATCATATGCTCAAGAAAATTATGGCCGCACTCAAGTATGCTTTGCCTACATCTCTGAAGAGGTTGGATGTACTTATTTACCATGGAAAGACATGGCAAATATTGTAATGTTGCCAAATCTCCTTAATGTCCGCATCCATGAGAAACTTTCTGAGACTCAAACTATCTCAACTTAACATGCTGTATATTTCTCCCTTTTGATTCTTTGACACTGATATGTACTGTAAAGTGGTGAAAACAATGTGTTAATGGTACGACATCTATCCCAGTTGCGAAAGTAAAAAGTTTCTCAAGGGTGTTCAAACTAGAAAGAAGTAAAAAAAAAATTCCAGTGTGTTCAGTATACGTTGTATACCGCCAAAACCTAATATTTTACCTGTAGGGTAATTTTCCGACCAAGGGTTGACCACCCTTTTAACAAATGCAGCTTCGCCCCTGCCTTGTACCTATCAAATCAAAGTTCAAACATATGCTAGGTGTAGTGTATTTGAAGAAAAGAATTACTATACACATTTTGTTCCTTACTTGCACAAAGAATCACCTACTGAAATTGTAATAACACAACTTTAACAAGTTCCCTGCTATTGCTTCATATATTTCACGGTGCAGTGCTGCTTCGAACATCTTTGATCAACTTCTAGATTGATGAGTTTCTTTCCCTTTGAGGGTGGGATCATTAAATGATTTACGATAAATGGTGCGCAATATAGCCTTCTACCAGAGCTTTTTGATCCTAGATCAAGAAAGCAGAATGATGCACTCTCATATTAGAAGGTGTGATCACTTGTTACTTCTTCATCAGCTAGTAATTTTTTCTTTTGTGTTCTTTTATTTGCGATGGGATAACAACTTAGTGATTTACCGCGGTACCTATTGCTAATCAGTGGCGGACCCAAGATTTTTATCAAACGGGTTCAACATGCGAAGAAGAATGTACTAAGAACTCAACAAAATAAATTGTTATTAATATTAAAAATTAAAATACATTATTAAAACTATTTTCTTCGAGGAAATTTATGGTTTCGGGATTGGTAAAAAAATGGATATTTTTTTCTTTTGGATTGGTCCTTAAAAAATTCAGAGCTACTCTTTGCCTTTGTTTTGTTTTAGAGGAATGAGATTGTTATTTTAATTGATTCAAAAAAAAATTCCAGGAGAGGAAAAATTTGAGAGTATGAACTTGATTGCGGCAACTCAGAAGTTATTGGAGTCCTGGAAAGTAAAATCTCTTCATCAAATTTTAAAATTTGATTATCAAATTAAAAATTCAAATTAGAACAATAATTTAATAAATATATTTAAACTTAAAGCATCACAGACAAGAATTAAACTAAACTCAAAAACTAACATCATGATACTTTCCTTATAACTAATTAAGAATTTAGATTAATCGATAAAGAGCAATTTAAATCCCTAAGAATAATATGTAAACGCAAATTGATGGGAATTTGAGAAAAAAGTAAATGGAATAGAATTTTAATGACTCAACATAAACTAATTAACTAGGAAGACAGTTAATTTATTTACTGAAAGTCATAAATTGTTAAAAAAAAAGTAATAATTCTTGATTAGTAATAAAAAACTGATGACAAACTAATAAAGGCAAAGAAATAAAACGGTGTAGTTCTCTTTCTCTAATTGTGTATATATAAAAAAGCTTTCCTAGTCTAAATAGAGAAAAAAAGGATTTGTGTCCTTGTATCTAAGTAGGAAAAGAATAGTACGTGTGCTTATTGTTACTGGTTGGTTTCGAACTCTAAGTCCCTTTTAAAAATTTGAACTCACTTCACTATTGGGCTGACCATTTTATTTCGTTCACGTGGGTTCAAAATATATTTTTAACGATATATCTTTGACGAAACAGAAGATATAACATATATATATACCGTGTAATTTGTTAACGAAACGGATTCATATGAACCCCTTGACTCCATATGGGTCCGCCCCTATTGCTAATAATTCTTTTATAATCTTTGTGATATTTTTAGAAGCTCGTTCTCTTAATTTTTTTGTGGGATTCAACTAGATTGTTATTGTTGCTCTCTGTAGCCTGTATGTGCTCTGCCCGCAGAGTTGAAGAGTTCCGTTTTCTAAATCATTACTCTCACGTTTATCTTCTATTGATGCTTCAAGAGGAAATGATAATATCTTTTTGTCATTTTTAAGGACCACATATTCTCTTTTCTGCTTAATTATTTATTTAATTAGTCTTCCCAATGTTCGTTTGGCATATCATTGTCGTGTGCAGAGTGAGTTGTTCAATTTGAATTAGAAGTTTTATTAATGGAAATTAATAAAGTAGTTGCTTTGTTAACTCTGTTTGCTAACCAAATACCTCTGACTGTTGAAATAGACTTTGATGAGATAGATGTTTAGCATCATTTATAGCGGGTACAATCGATAGTCCGAATCGAAAAAAGCTTATTTGAGTATCGATATCGGGTTATTGGGTTAACGGTTCGGTAACAATTTTGTATTTTTTTCCTATTGGGTTATCGGTTCGGGCCACGGTTTGCCCAATTTCTTAACAGGTTAATCGATAATCCAATAAGATTTAATAAAATTAGGATTATGGTTTGGCAGGAAACCAAAAAATTATATTATGTTCCTGTTAACTAATATTTCAAGTGAATTGGAGATGAATGCTTGTGGAGTTGTAGTATCAATTTTGAGGCTGTACAAGTCATGAATTTGTCAAAATGAAACATGATTCAAATATTAGTTGTGGCTAGAACGCAGAACTGGGTAGTATACGATATGTGAATTCTTCTCTTTTTTGCTTAACTTTAGATTGAGTTATCTTATCGGGTAAACCGATAATCGAACCGATAATGATCGATAATCGATTAACCGATAACCAATAACTAATATCTTATCAATTTGGTTATCGATTTATCATATTTGTAAACCGATAACTGATATGCTAAATCGATAATATTCATAACCGAACCGAACCAATCGATGCCTACCCATACGCGAAGGGGTTCAAAAAGAAAAAAATTAAAAAGATTGTACCTAGTGGGAGTTGAACCTATGACCTTACAAGGTTTTGAACCCCCTTGACCACTAAGATACACTTTTGGGCTATATCAAGGGGATTCAAAACTTAATATATAAAGATAAAAAACAGATTGTGCCTTATATATACAGTATAATTTTTGGGCGAATCCGCCCTGGCAGTGGGAACATCTTTCTCAATTCTTCAATATTAGAGATCACATGTTCCATAATTATTATAACTAATCTCATCTAACTTCTACGCGCGCGGGATGTGTCTTATCTTCTTCGTTTTATACTTCTCTCTTTATGTCTAGGAATTCATTTCCGCGATTCAATATAATTTAGTTTTAACGGTTCGACCGGTCGTTTTGCTTTATCGGACCATGTTACCCTAAATGAAACTTCCCATAGCGGCTTATTGTGATTTATGACTTGCGGGGGCGGGTGGTCCGAGATTCAGAAGTGTTTAGAGCAATATTGGAACACTTGGTTCCTTCAGGTTGGCCTGTAAGGCCAAGTTTCACTTTGGTCAACATTTTGAGCAAACGACCTCAGAATCGAGTTTCGCCGGTTCCGGTAGCTTCGTATGATGATTTCGGACTTTGGCATATGTTCGAAATGGGTTTTGGATGACCCGGGAGAGTTTCGGCGCCCAATATCGAAATAAGAAACTTAAGTTAATATTGTGGTTTGGGACGTGTTTTTGTGTTATCGAGGTCCGAACAGAATTTCGAGACCGGGAATAGTTCCGTTATGTCATTTATGACTTGCCTGCAAAATTTGGTGTCATTTCGAGTAATATAGGTCGGTTCGACGCATTGTTAGCAAAATCTAGAACTTAAGGTTCAAAATTTGATTCAATTTGGTTTTGGGGTCGGATTCTTAGTTTCGTTGTTGTTTTTCACGTTCCAAAAATTCTAGCGAGTCCGTATCATGAATACAGACTTGCCAGTGCCTTTGGACGGGGTCCTGAGGGGCTCGGGTGAGTTTCGGACCCCTCGGAGCTAATTTCAAAACACCAGAAATTCCAGGTCTGGTTTCCTTCTCCGCGTTCGTGGAGGGGTTACCGCGTTCGCGAAGAAGGAATGGGACAGGGGTGCGGAATGCCCTGTGTGTTCGCACAAAAGGCACCGCGATCGCGATGGGTTGGGCTCCTGACCTAGTGCGTTCGCACACCTCCCCCGTGTTCGCATAGAGCCCGGCCATTGGGCCAGCCCAGCTACCCCTTATCCTGTGCGTTCGCAGGGCTCCCTCCGCGTTCGCATAGAAGGCCCATGTGGGCATGGTCATTTAAGGCATCACGAACGCACTACCCAGGCTGCATTCGCATAGAGGAAACCACTGGGCAGTGTGTTTTTATAGCGGAATTTAATTCATTTTCTTCTTCTTCCTTGGGACGATTTTTAGCATTCAAGAGGGGAAACGACCTAGTTATTGAAGGTAAGTAAATTCTACCCTAATATTAGTTTAATGCATGAATTACTAGTTAAATTAACTACCTAATTAGTGAAAATTAAGGATTTGGGGTAGTAACCTAGGGCTTTAAAAATTTAGAAAATTACCCGTGCATTGGCTATGAATTCATACAAAAATCATATATTAACGATCCTTAGGTTATGGATGAGTGTTTCCTTCGAGAATTTTTGAAATACGAGCATGCGGGCCCTGGATTTTGGGATTTCTTCAAGAATGATGAATTTGACTAAATAATAAGAGAATTCCAAGCTTTGAGTATAATTTGATATATTTACGTAACGTTGGTTAGCTTTGAGTCCTTTGGGTGACGAGTTCGAAGTTTCGGGCGCATTCTTGACCCGGGGAGTAGATGCGACGCGAGGTGAGTCTCCTTTCTAACCTCGTAAGAAGAAATTGTCCCCGTAGGTGTTTTAAATGCTATGTGTGATAATTGTGGGAGCTACGTACGTACAAAGTGTCGAGAGTCCGTACGTAGCGGCTATTATTATTATGTCCGGGTAGTCAGGTCCACATCATGCCTTGTGTTTTACTTGAAATGAACTATATGCTTAATAAATTAAATGTTACATGCGGCTTATTTCCCTGAGATCATGGAATTTGAGAAAATTTGTAAGGAATGTCTTACTGAAAAGTAATTTAAAAAGGAATATTGTGTGTGCATGTGACCGCTTCGCAATTTACATTCCGCGAGCGGAGTATGATTTCCCCCACTCTTATGGGAACGGGCCGTACGCCACGGCGAATTAGAAGATGCACTTATAGTTTCGGGCCATTCGATACTCGGCAGTGAATAGATGTAAGTACTTTATGGTAAGGTGCACTTATGGTTCGGGCCTGTTCGACCCTTGGCAGTGCACAGATACGACTATCCTATGACTCAGGCCGGTTGTCCTTATCCTGTATGCGCATGATTTATTTGTTACTAAATTCATGGACATTGATTTGACATATATTTGGGGAAGGTGATGTAGTAATTTATTTATTTCCAGTACTTCCTTGAATTTCAGTGCCTTATATATATATTTGCTGCTTCACTGCCTTCACATGCCTACTGTTTTCATCATATTCTGGTAAATTATATTGTTGGACCTTAGTGAGTGTCCAGTCGACCTCTCGTCACTACCTCTTCGAGGTTAGGCGGGATACTGACTGGGTACATATATATTTATGTACTGATGCTACACTTCTGTACTTAATTTTACAGGTTCCGAGGCTAGTGCATTTGGTTGTCAGACTGGAGCTCGATTCTGATTATAGTCGGACCTGACTTCACGGTGAGCTGCTTTCTCCTGGCGATCTCCGGCAGCACCATGGGGTTTCTTTTGCTTACTTCCCGTCTATTTCTTTCAGATAGTGGGACTGTATATTATATCTTTTGTATATTCTGTTAGTATGCCCGTAGGACTTGTGACACTAGTTCCTGGCACACACGTGATAGTTATTATGGATTACAAGTCTGTATATATATCGGCTCACGCCTCCTCATTACCGTTTTTGATTAAAAACTGGCTAATTATCCTTGTCAATTTATGTCTTAAGTTTTAAAAACTGAATATATGTTGAAATGCTTAATTTAATAAGAAGCAACCCTTAGTAAATTGTGTGTTGGCTTGCCTGACTCCACTTTTGGGCGTCATCACAATCTAAATTAGGATTTTGGATCGTGACAAGTGATCAAAATATGTTATAGCCAATGACGAATATTTTGTATACACTTGGTGCACCTTGTATGTGGTGTATTTGTTTAATAGGAAAAAAAAAGTAGCTGACAAGGTATCAAGATGGCATGATGAATTTCACAGTGCTTGTATGCAGTAATACATTTCTCATAATAAATTGTAAAAGAGGGTGAAGTACACAAATAAAATGATCTTGAATTTTTGTCTTCGCTTGTCCCAGGGGCAGATTCAAATTTAACTCCTCGTTTGTTTCATGGGCAACACTTTTAATTTACAGTTCTTCATAGGGGATAAGCGGGGACCAAAAGTTAAAGACCATCTGATATATTTCTGCAATTTTTTGAGTATATGATCCTGACGTGTTACCGTCCATGGTTCTCATGTGATACATTTATAAAGACCATTTGGATTGGCTTATTTTAAGTGTTATTAAGCGAAAATAGCTTTTAAGACATTGTATACTATTTGGATAAAGTAAAAAATATTTTTAAGCTAAAATGATAAAAATAAACCAAAAGCCAAAAGCTAGAATTTCTAATTTATAAATTTTGGCTTAAAAGTCACTTAAAACAAGCTCATTTAAATGTGCTCATAGTTTTAATGAAACGACTTTTTGTATTAGTAAGACGTACTTTACTAAGTAACAAACGCATAATTACTTCTTACATTGTTGCTCAACCAAAATACTACTCACTCTGGTGCAAAATAAGTGATTTTTTGGTTGTTTTCACATATATGAAGAAATTCTTCTTTTAATATTAATTAACAATGAAATTGATCATATTAACATTTACTATCTCTTCACATAAACACTTCTAACACATATTCCAACATTATTTACTCTAGAAAAAAAATAATTGATTCATTCTTAAAATCTGACAAAAAGAACTTATTTTGGACTACAAAACAAGTAAAAAAAATTACTTATTGTGGACCAAAGAGAGCAGTGTAATTCTCATGTAAGAAATGCCAATTTTTTTTTCACTTAAAGATTGTGGTCGAGTATATGCTTCTCATCTTCTTTTTCCTCCTTAATTATGTTTTTCCTGTCAGCTCGTTTAGGTTTGATTAATTCCAGTAGGTTTGCTTGTAGTTTTTCTTTTTTCAAAATGAGCACACAGATAGCTAAAATGGAGATGAAAATTCATGTAGGAAAAAAAGGTTACTACTGAGTTATATTGACCAATTGACTTCTCAAACTCTTACTAATACCAAAGCCTGTTTTTATTTTATAAAAAGAACTAACTTGCTAAATATTAGTTTGACGGGTTAGCTTCATTTTCTTTGGGCCTAGTGGACCTGCAGTTGAGTTTGGGTTATGAAAATAGATAAGGGATTTTTCCCCTTCCTATACGATATTTGAAACTTATGTATTAAAATTGTTGATATTTTATATATTACCCGTCCTAAATAAGTTTTTTTACCATTTACATACAATCTATTATTAGTGCATAAAATTAGGGGATTTAGTTACACCATTTTTCTTTTTTTCTTTCCTCCCCTCAATTTCCCTATTCTCTGTTGCCTCTCCACCCAAACTTCCCGTAGCTGAGAGGCAAGATTCATGGACAATGAAGCCACGCTTCATATGAAGATAATTCTGAACAAACTTGTGCTATCCTCCATGTCCTTTTTCAAAACTTCTGTAAATATTCTCAGCTTTTGAAAAGTTAATTCCGGGTTCACCAAGCTCTATTTCACTTTGCATAAGATCGTGCCATATTATTTATTCATGATTAGCGTTTTGTTGGACTCATAAATCTGTCAAGGGTTCCCAATTAGGCTGCTAGTTTTCATCTCTAAAGGGCAACAACACATGTGTAACACTTGAAGTAAATGTTTGATTTCTTTGCCATTAATACTATACGGTTCACTTAGAAATTTAGGAGCCTGTTTCAGTAAACTAGCAGAAAGTTGATTTTCACAATTCTTATGAATCGCTCTGTATGACCCTTAATCATGTCATAGAGTTTGGCGAGGACGAAGAAAGCAGGTTGATTTTCTAGTAATGGTAGATCACGATCTACAAGAGGGACCATCATCTGTTTTAATAATTCGACCTTCTCCATTCATACAACTTTTCTATATTATGTTTAATAGTTAAATATAGCTACAATATCATACAACTTAAATACAATTTTCATACAAATTTTATACAAAATAAATACAATTTCATTCAACAAATCTTTTTTTTTTGTTTCTTCTATATATGTTCAGATAATCACAAAAGATAAAATTCTTTTAAGAATGGGAAGGACCCAACAATATCCATGTACCCAACCGAAATTACAGTGGTGAATATCACAAACAAGACATATATATCAATGATATCGAGATTAGTTGGAGTTGAAGCGCAAGTAGAATAGAGTAATGGTAAATTTGTATGGTACATCAACATACAAATTAAAAAAAAAATAAATTTTATAATTTGATACATCTACAACATCATATAAACTAAAAATAAATTTCATACAACTAATTATATAATATATAACTTATTTTTAACTTATCTACAACTTTCATACATATTAAAAATAAATTTCATAAAGCTAATTATACAGTATATACTTATTTACAACTAATCTACAACTTAAATGCATTAATTTTACCAATTAAAATACATCTACAACATCATACAACTTAAATACATTTTTCATACAAATATAATATATCATTTGTATATTTTGTATCTGACTTGTATATATTTTGTATGTGGTGTGTGGTTCTTCCTCTCTAAAATTCCAATAAAAACTCTCTCTTCATACAATTTTGATACATATCAACAACTTTATGTAAAAAGATAGTGTTGATAATTTAAGACAAATTTTATATAACGGCTCTTACAATATACAACTATTTTTCAATTTTCATACAACATTCAAATAAAAAAAAATATATAACTACAACAAAATATAATTTACATACAATTATAATATGAATTTACTACAATTTCGTAAGTATATTGAGTGTCATGTGTTCTTTTTCTTCTTATTCTTCGAGTTTCAATATGAAATTCAGCCAAAATCAAGTCTATTCTTCACCAAACACCCTCAAAATTGAGATATAAACTCCAAACAATATTCCCAGTTGTTTGCAACACCACTCAATACAAATAAATAATGATTTTTGAAAATCCAAACTTGAATTCAAAGTTTCAAAGCTTTTTAATGGTTGTCAATGGTGGAGAGTCAAACACCTTCAAAATTTATGGATTGACAATTTCAATTTGAACACTAATTGTGCAACATGAATGAGAAAATTGCTAAGTTACTGATTGACGATTGCAATTTGAACACCAATTGTGCAACATGAATCAGAGGTAGAGATATAAAGAGAGAGAGAGAGAGAGAGAGAGCAGAAGAGAGAGACGAACATAGAGAGCGCAGGAGAGAGAGAGAGAGAGAGAGAGAGAGAGAGAGAGAACATGGATGAGAAATAACTGATTCCTTATTCAACTCCTAATTTAAAGGGATACACATTTAAAACTAATTTGTATATAATTGGTAAATTGTATATGGCCATGTAATTAAGTTAAAACTTGATTAGGAAGGATAATAAAGTTTCATATGTAGTATAGGAAGGTAAAATATGTCAATGGATAAATGAGTTGTTACTAGCCTGATCACGCCCAACTATGCCTTATAAAAAGGACAAAGCAGTCACTGCGAATATATTCCGGTTAACAAGTCCGTAGTCGAATCCCACAGGAAATTAACCTATCAATCACAACTATTGGACTCACACAAATTCACGTATTCAATCTTCAAAAATATTTGAGTAATAGATCGGATGGTTACTAACTAAATATTACGTAATAATAATGCAATAGTTAAGAACTAACTATGAACGAGTTGTACACAAGAATTGGAGTGATCTAAGGTTCTGATTTCCCCTACTGTCGGAATCATTTCCGCTACGTTTGCTATAAATTTGCCTAAGTCTTATCTATCGATCATGATCACTCTGACTGTCGTAACTCTCTCCTGAGTAATTACAACATATACTAGATATATTCTCCCGAATTACGCTAGCTAGCCTTAAGTACAACTCACTTAGATCGCACGTTATCCCTAATCCCATCTTTAAACCCTTCGTATTGATCCCTCATACACGTTAGGAGTGATGTTGTTCAGCAACGACCTAAATATGCACTATCTCCCGATTAATGCACACTAAATAGGAACAGTTGATTGAGGGCCCTTCAATCAACAACAATAAACATATAGTTGAACAAATAGAGAGAATACTATGGCAAATCTTATTAACGTAACGAGAAATTCATCCTTCAATAGGTTCCATCAAAACTCTAGATTAGGAGTTTAGCTACTCATACTAATGCAAAATAAATCACTAATACAATTCATAATCATCAAATAGAAGTAAGAAGAAGAAGATAAAAAACTCTGAAGAATTGATTTGTCTTCTCTCCCTTGTTCTTGCCTATAAAATCTTCTAAAACCAGCTATATCCAACTTTTGGGCGAGTTTAGGCTTCATATAGGTTTAGGTTAGTCACCTAGGAAATTACACAATTGCCCCTGCCTTCAATTCGCGAGCTAATTCGCGACCTACTTTGTGGTGGCGCACCTGGACTTTGCGTTTCACTTGCTTTTCTCTCTCCTTTTCGTCCAGGCTAACCTCCGATTGGCCTTCCACCCTTCATAATGACTCCAAAATACTCTTTAGTTCCTTCCTAGCTTGTAGTGGCTCCTGCAAAATATGAATTTCTCAATTAGAGCATTTTGTTATCTTTTAACATTCAAACTTCAATAAAGTGCGGCTAAATTAGAGTGTAAATAGAGTCTAAATTGCATAAATATAAGCTACTATCAACACCCCACACTTAAATCATTGCTCGTCCTCGAGCAATAAACCACACTCCCCAAAGGCCTAACTTCACTGAGCGACTTCCCTACTCGTCACACCAAGAATATTTCACAACAAGTGAGTACACTAGTGTAACATCTACACCTCAAGAGTTGACTCCCTCTAGCCGCACAGTGTTCCTATTCGGATTGCTTGCTCTAATTCAGAGGTCCAGACTTACCTCTCCTTCATGAATCAAGTGCCTACTCACAACAAAAGAGACTCCTTCCACAATCAGTAAATTTCACACACACTAAGGAACTTTTAAAAAGAATAGAATTCACTCACCCTCATAAATGATATTCTTGTGTCACAGAAAACGCACCATAGGCTTGCCTGTAGTGTACTACTCTACTAGTTGAGCTCACTCAGTCTAGGATCAAGCAGGACTTTATGTGGATGTAATGTAAGCTGCATGTTGGGTAGGATATATTTAGATATAAGAGTGACTATACCTTCCTAATCACTTTAATACATATATTTTAACATTCAAACCCCATACTTATGTCAAACCAAACTCCACCTTCACATCAATGTTTATTACCCCATACTTCTTTAAGCATAATTACATCAAGAATCACCACTTATCAAGGAATATTTTTTTCACAACAATACAATTATATTTTTTCCTTTTCTTTATTTTTCAATTCAAGTGGCTCTTACTTTTTCAAAATAGTGCACATTTCGCCTTATTTCATTAGTTCAACTCAAAAATCAAACCAACCACCCCACACTTTAACTTTTACACAATTCATAACAATTCAAGTGCTCATGAGATGTTAGAAGGTTCAAATAGATGGTTAATTCAAACAAATGTGTAAGGCTTGTAATGTAGTTGCCAAAGAAACAGGATTACAGACTCAAAGGGGTTAACTACGATACATAGCAATTAGGCGGGTAATATATATATATATATGGCTCAACAAATAACTGCCTATATCACTTCCTAGACTAAATAAGACTACCATTTCGCTTTGCAGACACACGAGGAAAGTTCTAGGTGTTAAATGTCATGAACAGAATACATCAAACCTCACACACACATGGCACCAGACTCACTTCAGATTGGGTCATCTGACACTTAGCTCAGAGTACTTTAGCCAAATTAAGCAAACACAGTTTAAGGCATTCTTACAAGAGTAAGCAAATGAGCCTAAGCATCACACTAAGGTGCTATCTATATTCAAGGCATTACGAAGTTAAGATATCATATTTTAATTCTGCCTATAGCCCATAAGTTCCTAAAAACATAAAACTAACTACACCCGGTTCAAATAAAATCCTTGAAAAAGAACCGTGGTTTAAAGAAAAACCAAGGGGGAGTTTATACACTACTACAAAAGAAAATCTTTTTATTTTTTTTGTTCGACTTTAATCCCTCAAGAAACCCATCGAGTGATATCCATCATCGGGCCAAGTCAAAATTAATTTATAAGAAGAAACTACAACACCAACCTATATTCAATATACAACAACAAACCCCCACCCCACACTTAAAAAGATGGCATGTCCCCATGTCATACAAAATAAAGCAAAGTAAGGTAAGGGAACTTCCCTGGTGGATCAGTCCTGGTCGGAGACAGTGCCAGGGTCAAGATGACATGCCCCTCCTAGAGCACGAAGCCAACCCATGATTTTCTTTTCTAACTTCGCACTTTGGGTGGCTAAGGCATCAACTCTAGTCCCCAACTCCGTGACGGAAGTGCACAGTCCTGCCATGTCTTGTTCTAGGGCTGTTATGCGCGTGCTCCGTCTTCTCTGGGATGGTCCAACCTCCACTGTTACTTTTCCCTGTGGGTATGAGGCGTGCCTAGCCTCCTCCTTTCTGTCATCACCTTCCTCAGACTCCTCAGAGTCGTCATTGTCATTTTCCCCATGTGCCACCGGGTCTCTCCCGATGGTCACTTTGTCGGCCCAGAACTTTGCCTCCTTTTTCACCACGCCATCTGCATTGGGGTTCTCAGGCACCCTTGCTGCCCGACACAATCTTGTGACAAGAGATGGGAAGTAAAAACCATACCTCTTCATTGGTGAGCGGATGAACATCTCCGACTAGATGAGCTGAGCCACATAAAAAACGTGGCCTTGCATAAAACACCAAATCACTGCCGCTCTTGGCCATTTACCTCCATGGTTTTATGGGATGACAGTAATCGAATATTGATTATGTACATCCAACACTTACCCTCAAAAGTGAGTGATGAATGGAAGATGCTACCAGGCACACAATATATTATCTCTCTGCCCGGTACATAGACAGTTTGGAAAAGAGATTCTATGTGGTGGGTTCACGCTTGTAAGTCTCATAATAATCTTCAGCCCCATTGAATACCAGCAAGCGATACACCCTTATGATGGCAGCTAGCAAGGCATCCACCCTCGTTTGTCTCACAGTGGATACCCTCTCCTCATGTTCGAGGCAGTTGGCATAGAACTCCCGAACAAGCATCATGTTACCTTCCTACGGCTCTTCAAAGAAGATGTCTAGCCGGTGCCTAATCAATTCCCGATATATATTCGGGCATTCCACTTGGAGGGCTGCCCTGTTAATTCCTCTTTTCGGTACAGGATTTTTCGTAGCCTTCAAACTAAAACGGTCCTAGGCTTCTTTGGAAACAAACCTACTATGATCAAATTGGCTTGCGCTGGTCGGTGCCCATGCTCTGGATGAACTGCCATGCCCGCTGGTCGAAGCTCTGATGGCGCGTCTCTTCCGTGAAGGATGCATTGTACCTAACACAAGAAACACCACTATTAGTGGGGGTGGAATATATGAACCAACGACAGTTACTCAGACTTCACTTGCACAATTGGTCACAATTTGCATTCTGAGCTCATTGAGGAAAATCAACAAACACCTAGTGTGCACATATCTCAAAGGTTACACAAAGCCCTAATTGAATTACAACACCTCACATCCCAATTCTAATGGCCTCACACATCACATATACACCAACTCCAAAATAAAATACACATGATTTTACTACCCTATACATACACTAGCAAATAAAAGAAGAAAAATTGAAGAGCAATTCACCACAAAAACTGAAAATAAAAACGAAAAATACTAAGAAAGAGGAGTAAAATCATGTATTTACTTGGATATCTTGAGAAGAATGGAGGTTGGATCTTGCTTGAGTGTAGAAGAGAAGAAGGGAGGAGAATTTTTGTGTTGAAGGGAGAATATGGTTGAAGGAGAGGAGAGGGGTGGATGTTTTTGGTTGGGGGGGAGGGGGGGGGGGAGAAGGGTTTTAGTTGAATGGAAGAAGAGGTCCAGTCCGCGGTTTTGGACCTAGGGTAGAACAAGTGCTAAAATTTGCGGGCCAATCCGCGGTCGCAGATTCACAATAGTATGACACCCAAAATTCATGGTCAGATCCGCGGTCCAATTCGCAGCCGCGGATCACCGTCTCCGACTAGTTGTCATCTTTTCCTCAATTTTATCTCTTCTCGGGTTAATTTTGACCCCCCGACTCCTTCTGATGCGTGCAAGTCTTGCTCTGCACACTAGTAATTCGATCAGTAATGTTCAACATCAAATACAACAACAACAAAAAAAACAAAAGAAGAAAATCATGGGTTGCCTCCCAAGAAGCGCCTGATTTAACGTCGCGGCACGACGCATGTAAGCACATTTAAGGTTTGCTCGACCTCTAAGGCTCGATCAAATGGGTCACTAACACTCCCTTTGATTCATCCATGCCCACATAATGTTTTAATATATGCCCATTGTCTCTGAATGTGTGAGAGTCATTCTCTGCGGCAATCTCTACATCGTCTGTGGGATGTACTTCAACCAAATGAAATGGTCCTGACCATCGCGACTTTAGTTTGCCCGTAAATAACCTTAGTCTTGAGTTGCATAGTAATACCATACCTCCGAGTTTAAAATTCCGCTCAATAATGTTTTTATCATGTAACATGTTCATTCTCTCCTTGTACAATCTTGTGCTCTCAAAAGCATGATAGCGGAACTTATCAAGATCGTGCAACTCCGTGACTCTACTTGTTCCCGCAGCTTGCATATCGAGATTCAACTATTTCAGCGCCCACCAAGCTTTATGCTCCAAATCCACCGGCAAGTGAAACGTCTTCCCAAACACCAACTTGTATGGCGACATGCCAATTGGTATTTTGAAAGCGGTTCGATAAGCCGAGAGTGCATCATCTAACTCTCTCGCCCAGTTCGTTCTAGTGGCATTCACGGTCTTAGTTAACACACCCTTTATTTCTCTGTTTGACACCTCCACTTGCCTACTTGTCTGTGGATGATATGGAGTTGTCACCTTGTGGCGTACATCATACTTCTCTAGCAGCTTCTCGAAGGATCGATTACAAAAATGAGTGCCTCCGTGACTGATTATTGACCTTGGAGTGCCAAATCGGGTGAATATGTTCTTTCTCAAAAACCCAATCACCCTCTTTGCATCATTGGTAGGGAGTACTGCAGCCTCCACCCATTTGGACATGTAGTCCACAGCGACAAGTATGTACTTGTTTCCATATGAGCTGACGAAGGGCCCATGAAATTGATTCCCCATACACAAATACTTCGACCTCCTGAATTGGGTTCATATGTATCTCATGTCGGCGGGAAATATTCATCACAGCCCTTTACCGACAAATGTGCATCTTTGAACAGTGTTGGCCAGTAGAAGCCTGCTTCCAAGAGTTTCGCAGATGTCCTTATTCCCCCAAAATGCCCACCGTATGGTGACGCGTGACATGCCTGCAAAATAGAAGACTTGTTTATCCTGGGAAACATCTCTGGATCATGTTGTCAATACAAATCCTGAACAGATAAGGTTCATCCCAATAATACATACGGCTATCACGAAAGAACTTTTTCTTTTGGACAGAGAAAGCTCATAAGGAACAATACCACTCGCCATATATTTTGCGAAGTCTGCATACCATGGCGCTTCCTCAAAACTTGTGGCTAGTAGTTGCTCATCTGGAAAGGTTTCCAGAATCTCTTCTATCTCAACCGCTTTCTCAGCTCCTTCCAGTCTAGACAAGTAATCAACTACTGGGTTTTCCGTTCCCTTACGGTCACAGATTTTTATGTCAAATTCTTGCAGTAGTAGCACACAACGAATCAGGCGTGGTTTCGACTCATTCTTCTCAATTAGGTACCTGAGAGCAGCATGATCAGTATACACAATTACCTTTGAGTCTATCAGGCACGATCTGAACTTGTCAAACGCGAACACCACTGCCAGCATCTCCTTCTCGGTCACAGTGTAATTCAGCTGGGGTCCACTCAGTTTTATACTTGCATAGTATATCAGATGTATGATTTTATCTTTTCGCTGCCCAAGAACTGCTCCCAAGGCATAGTCACTTGCACCACACATCAACTCAAATGGTTTCTCCCAGTTAGGGGAAACAATGATAGGTGCTTTTACTATTCTCTTCTTCAATTCCTCAAATGCTACCCTGCAGTCATCAGAAAACACAAAAGGGTGATATTTTTCAAGAAATTTACACAAGGGATTAGCAATTTTGGAAACATCTTTTATAAATCTCCTATAGAAACTGGCGTGCCCAAGGAAACTCCTGATTGCTTTGACGGAAGTGGGTGGTGGAAGCTTTTCTATCACGACGATCTTTGCACGATCCACCTCAATACCCTTACTTTACACTAAGTGACCCAAGACTCTACCTTCTTGTACCATGAAATGGCACTTCTCCCAGTTGAGCACCAGATTTGTCTCGATACACCTCTTCAATACTCTTTACAAGTTTTTAAGGCAATCATCGAATGAATTCCCCACCACTGAGAAATCATCCATGAAAACCTCCATTATTTTCTCCACCATATCCGTGAAGATGGCCATCATGTACCTTTGGAATGTGGCAGGTGCGTTGCATAGGCCAAACGACATTCTCCGTAAAGCATAAATTCCATAAGGGTAGGTGAACGAGGTTTTCTCTCTGTCCTCTGGTGCAATAGAGATCTGATTATACCCGGAGTACCCATCCAGAAAACAGAAGTGGGACCTCCCTGCCAATCTATCTAATATTTGATCAATGAATGGAAGTGGAAGTGGTCTTTCGGGGTATCCAAGTTCAACTTCATGTAATCCACAGATTCGCCGTCATGTGCCTGTTCGTGTAGAGATCAATTCATTTTTCTCATTTTTCACTACTATCACACCTCCCTTTTTTTGCACACACTGAACTGTGCTAACCGAGTCGCTGTCAAAGATGGGGAATATGATTCCCGCGTCTAACCACTTAATCACTTCTTTCTTCACCACTTCCTTCATGTTGGGGTTCGGCCTTCTTTGATGTTCTCTAGAAGGTTTGTGCCCATCTTCTAGTAAAATCTTATGCATACAGAAGGCCGAGATGATGCCCTTAATGTCTGCAATGGTCCACCTAATTGCAGTCTTGCACTCCGTCAGTACCTGCAAAAGCTGTTCTGTCTGCACATCTAACAAACTAGATGAGATAATAACAGGTAAAGTCGAGTTAGGTGCTAAGAATGCATACCTGAGATGAGATGGCAGTGACTTCAGTTCCAACTTTGGTGGCTCTTCTATCGATGGCTTGGCTGGGGGAGTTTTTATATCCTCTAAGTGCAAGGGCTCAAATTCGAGCTCCCTCTTCCCAAAACCTTCGCATTCAAGAGAAAGTACCAGTCTGCCAAGTCTTCTCCATTGGCTTCATCTAGGTTCATGAGACAGGCTTCTAGAGGATTCTTAGTGTTCAGTGTCTCATCTTCCTCCTTCAAAATTACATCCACGACATCTATTAGTGAGAAATTGGCGAATTCACTTGGCCACCGTATAGATTTATGCATGTTGAATGTTATCTCTTCATCATTTAATCACATTTTGAGCTCTCCAGTTTCACAGTCAATTAGAGCTCTCCCAGTGGACAAGAATGGTCTTCCCAAAATTATGGGAATTTCCTCGTCAACCCGACATTCAAGAATGACAAAATTTGCCGAGAACACAAACTTCCCAACCTACACTAATACATAATCTAAAATACCAGAGGGCCTCTTCACTGTCTAGTCAGCCAGCTGTAGTAACAGGGACGTGGGTATAGCTCTTCCAATACCTAGACTTTTGTAGATATCCAGGGGCATAAGGTTTATGCTTGCCCCCAAATCACACAGTGCCTTAGCAAATGCATAGTTTCCTATTGTGCATGGAATTGTGAAACTCCATGGGTCAGACAACTTCTCAGCAATGGGTCTCGTCACAACAGCACTGCAAGTCTGAGTCAGTGTAACCGTGGCCAAGTCTTGAAAGTCGAACTTGCGGGACATCAAGTCCTTCATCATTTTCGCATAACCAGGCATCTCCTTTAAAGCATCAATCAATGGAATGTTTACCTGAATTTGCTTTAACATCTTCAAGAATTTCTTGTATTTCTCATCTTTCTGATACTTGGTCAGTCTCTGTGGGAATTGTGCTAGAGGTCGCTTCTTCCTTGTGATTTGGTTTTTTCTTGTTCTGGCACTGCCTCCACTATCGGTTCCTGTGCTGCCTCAGTCTCTTTCACAAACTCGTTTTCTTTGTTGGCGTCCTCTTGTGCATGCTGTACCGTCACCTCATTCAACCCTGCTGAATCATCTACCTGAATAAGTACTGGTACCAGTGTCTCGGTAGGTCTGCTCTCGCGAGCAATTTCTTGCTCCAGGTATAGGTCTCTACCGTTTTGTAGACTCACTGCCATTAGCTGATTCGGGCCCTGCTCCTTTGGATTGATTTGTGTGTCTACAGGCAACGTCCCCTGGGTACAATTTTTTAGATCCATCGAAATCTTTCCCAATTGGATCTCAATATTATTTATTGCTGACTCGTGTGAGTCTACTCTTTTAGTTACTTTCCCAGTGGACCCAATCAATTGTTGCATCATTTCCTCGAGTCTAGCAAACCCATCTTTATATCTCCCAGTGTGTTGTTGTGGAGGTTGATGATAAGCCTGCTGCTGATTCTTATTGTTGTTGCCCTGTTTCCTTTGGTAAGGCACTACTTGACCTTGAAGTCGCATGGCCCCAAGATTGTTGCTATTGTTGTGCTGTTGCGGGGCTGATCTATATTGTTGATTCTGCTGACCCAAATTCTGACCACCCGGTCTCTGTCCCCCGTAGTTGGCCACATAATTCATGTTCTTCTGATATTGTTGGTGATCACCTTCTTCACTCCAAGAGCAAACGTATGGTTTACTAATGCATGATGTACATAAACCCCCATTAGTTGCATCAACTATGTGCACTTGCTGTTTCTGGCCTGATTCAACAACCTTTTTGGTGAGGATGCTCATTTGTGTCATTAGAGTGACCATATTTTTAGCTATGGAGTTAGCTGGGTCTAAGGCCACTGAGTGAACCACAGGAGTGATTTGAGCGTTTCTTGTCGTCCATCCCGAGTTTTGTGCAATGTTGTCAAGTAAGATCTTGCTTTCTCTGAATGTTTTTCTCAAAAATGCTCCACCCGCTGAAGCATCAACATTGGCTTTCAAGCTATCTGCCAAACCCATGTAAAACCTCTGCCCAAACATCTGCTCCGGAATACCATGGTGTGGACACAACACCAGCGCCCTTTGAACCTTTCCCACGTTTCCTGTAATGTCTCTGTTAATTTCTGCCTAAAGCTCAATATCTCATCAATTTGCTGAGTAGTCTTATTGGGTGGGTGAAATTTGTTCACAAATTGCTTGACTAATTCCTCCCAAGTAGTGATGGAGTTTATTGGGAGTGAATTAATCCAAGTCTGAGCCGCTCCCGTCACTGAGAATGGAAAAAAAAACAGCCTTATTGCTTCGGTGTCACGTTATGTTGTCTTTGTGAGGCACCGATTGACAGAAAAGTTTTCAGATGCTATTGAGGATCTTCAATGTATGACCCTGAGAACAGTCCCTTATTCTGCAACAAATGAAGCATGTTATTTGTGATATGGAACGAATCAACTTGTATCTGCGGAACTACAAATGCGGTTGCTAAGTTGTCAGCGGTGGGTTTCGCCCAATCGTACAATGCTGCTTCTGGCACAAAAGACACCACCACCTGTTCGATCGGGTCATTCACGTTATCCCCATTGTTTCTATTGTTTACTTCGTCTCCCATGTCTGGTTCAAGTTGTTTGTCGAGTTCTGTTGTTGTTTGCCTTTCTTGTTTGCACGATTCAATGCCTTGAAAAATTTCTCAGGATCTGATAATATTTCAAACAATTCACCAGTTCTTGAGGAGTTTCTAGGCATGCACCTGTAACACCCAAGACTACAAACGTTAGAATTTCAATGTACTCAGTTTATGTTGAAGAAAATTGACTACACTAAAATTTTTTGCACTTCTTTTAACTGTAATTAATAACACCGTTAATTCCCTGGCAACGACGCTAAAATTTGATCATGCCCAACTATGCCTTATAAAAAGGACAAAGTGGTCACTGCAAATATATTCCGGTTAACAAGTCCGGAGTCGAATCCCACAGGGAATTAACCTATCAATCACATCTATTGGACTCACACAAATTCACGTATTCAATCTTCAGAAATATTTGAGTAATAGATTGGATGGTTACTAACAAAATATTACGTAATAAAAATGCAATAATTAAGAACTAACTATGAACAGGTTGTAGACAAGAATTGGAGTGATCTAAGGTTCTGATTTTCCCTATTGTCGGAATCCTTTCCGCTACGTTTGCTATAAATTTGCCTAAGTCTTATCTATCGATCATGAGCACTCTGATTGTCATAACTCTCTCCCGAGTAATTACAACAATATACTAGACATATTCTCCCGAATTACACTAGCTACCCTTAAGTACAACTCACTTAGATCGCACCCAAGGTTTCATTATCCCTAATCCCACTTTTAAACCCTTCGTATTGATCCCTCATGTACGTTAGGAGTGATGATATTCAACAACAACCTAAATGTACACTCTCTTCCGAGTAATGCACACTAAATAGGATCAGTTAATTGAGGGGCCTTCAATCAACATCAATAAACATATAGTTGAACAAATAGAGAGAATACTATGGCAAATCTATATTAACGTAACGAGAAATTCATCCTTCAATAGGTTCCGTCAAAACCCTAGATTAGGAGTTGAACTACTCATACTAATGCAAAACAAAACACTAATATAATTCATAATCATCAAATAGAAGTAAAAAGAAGAAGATAAAAACTCTGAAGAATTGATTTGTCTTCTCTCCCTTATTCTTGCTTCTAAAATCTTCTAACACCAGCTATATCCAACTTCTGGGAGAGTTTAGGCCTTAAATAGGTTTAGGTTAGTCGCCTAGGAAATTACACAATTGCCCCTGCGCTTTTCTCTTTTGACCGCCTGTCCTCGCCCGCAGATTCGACCACGGATCCGGCTGCGGATTTTTGCTGCCTCATTGCCTTCAATTCGCGAGCTAATTCGCGGCCTACTTTGTGGCCGCGCACCTGGACTTTGCGTTTCGCTTGCTTTTCTCGCTCCTTTTCGTCCGGGCTAACCTCCGATTGACCTTCCATGCTTCATAATGACTCCAAAGCACTCTTTAGCTCCCTCCTAGCTCGGAGTGGCTCCTGCAAAACATAAAAAATCTCAATTAGAGCATTTTGTTATCTTTTAATATTCAAACTTCAATAAAGTGTGGCTAAATTAGAATGTAAATAGCGTCTAAATTGCATAAATATAAGCTACTATCATAGCCCTACAGATCCATAAAGAAAAGTAAGAGTTACATTACTATAGCTAGTAATTTTTTTTTCTTTTCCTAAATGTACATTTTCTTATAGGATTTATATTATTATAACACTTGTGGAATGGAAATGAGTTCACGTCCTTCGCATGATAAAAAGAGCAGAATGAATGAAAACCTACTTAGGAACAGGTCATTCCGGGTATTACTATCATCTGAAGTTACGAGACTTGTTAAATTGCTAAATGATAGTGCAATATAAGAGGAACCAAGAGAGATCAAAAAAAGGACCCCCCCCCCCCACCCCCGAACCCCCAATTAAGGATAAACTTAAACAGTGGTCTTTAAACAGGCCATTTCTGCAATTAATCCTTACTTTACTAAGTAATACAACAACAACTACAAACAACCCACCGAGAACGGCTCAAGAAACAGTGAAAACAAAATACTAATAAACCGTAACAATAACATTAATGTAATAGAAACAAATAACACAACATGTAATCATAAAGAACCAAGACCTTACTTTACTATGTAAGTACTAAAAATTTTGTCTTCTAGAAAATACTGTACATTTTATATAACATTGAGTATCATCTACTGGATTGGCATAACTATAGGACTTGTGGCAAATGAAAGGAATTCACGTCCCTTGCATGATAGAAAAGAATGAAATATAACCAACTTAGTAACAGATTAATAGGACACTCCACGTATTACCAAGCTTATTAAATTTCTAAGTGATAGTGCAATTGTAAGAGTAGTGTATATGCACGACATCACACTGAGTTGAATTGTAATTCAATATTGAGTTGTTGTATTTTATTTTAAACGTATAGTTCAATTCTCATTATCAAATTTCACCTATTCTACAAAATAGAGAGTGAAACTCTAAAGTCTATAACATATATAACATGTTTCCTCCCAATTATATGATCAATGGAATTATAGCCTGTTTGGCCAAACTTCTTAAGAGGTCAAAAGTGTTTTTTTTTCTTTCAAAAACACTTTTTTTTCCCTAACTTGAGGTATTTGGCCAAGTTTTTTTGGGGGAAAAAAGTGTTTTTGGGAAGAAACAGAAGCAGAAAAAGTAACTTCTTTCCAAAAGTAGAAGCAGAAGCAGAAACAGTTTTAACTTTTCTTCTTACCAAAAATACCCTTAACAAATATAGTATATACCAAAATAACCGTTAAACCTAATACTTAGGATATTAATGTATAAATATTTCTTATTATTTTTAGGATAGCTTTCTAATATATACTTTAGGGGTGAATATTTTTATATTTTGTTGAATGATTTTTTATATTTAACTTATATTAAAAAAAATTAAATACTTTTAAATTTTATTTTCATAGTTTACTTAAATAAAATAAAAAGATTTAATTATTGCATGTAATAACAAATTTTTGAGATTATTTATTTATTTATAATATTAACTATTAAGTAAATCTATTTATGTCCTTATTCGTAATATGATATTTAAAAATACTTTCTGAAAATCTTGACCAAACATAAATTATTGCTCAAAAGTACTTTATTTAGAGTGATTAGCCAAACAGACTATTAATCGGTTAAAGAGCGAAGCTATTTTTCCTTCAAAGAGACACAATTCGTCGGGGCTTTTGTATCCGTACCCACTTTTTGTGCCACGTTTTAACTTATACCCGCTTTGTAAAAAAAATTGCATCCGTACCCCCTTTTGCGCATAACTTCAGTATGAGGGGCTGAAGTAGCAAAGGCAATCACGCAAAACTTCAGCATTCTAGTAGACGGGCCTGAAGTAGCTTGCGAACTTCAGCTCTAGAGCTGAAGTTCCCCCAGTTACACTAGAGCTGAAGTTTTGTCTTTTGTAAATGGGGAACTTCAGCATACGGGGTTGAAGTTCCCAAGTTATAAAGACAACAACTTCAGCGTACAGGGCTGAAGTTCCCCAGTTTATAAAGACAAAACTTCAACTCTAGAGCTGAAGTCTCTAGAGCTGAAGTTTTGTCTTTGTAACTGGGGAACTTCAGTCCCGTATGCTGAAGTTGTTGTCTTTATAACTTGGGAACTTCAGCTCTTGTAACTGGGAAGTTTTGTCTTTATAACTGGGGAACTTCAGTCCCGTATGCTGAAGTTGTTGTCTTTATAACTTGGGAACTTCAGCTCTTGTAACTGGGAAGTTTTGTCTTTATAACTGGGGAACTTCAGCCCCGTATGCTGAAGTTTTGTCTTTATAACTGGCGAACTTCAGCTCATCGAGGGAAAGGGGAGCTGAAATTATTTTAAAAAAGTTTGTACAAGTTAAAAGTTTTTTAAAAAGAGGGCATAGATTAAATGGGGGCGACCAAATAGGATGCCCACGTAATTTTTACTAATTCGTCCTACTACAGACCCGAACCCTCAATTTAGAGATTTTTGCCTTTTATATTTTTTAAAACCATCGCCCACTTTAACAAGAAAAGAAAAGATAAGAGAAAATGACATCATACTAATTCTTTCTCACGATTGTCCACTTATAATTGTTGCTAGTTACACTTTAGATTTGGGACCAAATCATGTCCCTATCATCCCATTTGACCCAAACATCATTTTAAGTCTTTTCTTAGTCATATTTGCAGTCATGATGTCTAAGGACTCTTTGAGAAATTGGAACCCAAGTAAGCAGCACCTTATTTTTGGCATTTGGCAACCCCACTTTGCTTGAATATATGCATATTATGTCTCACCCCTTTCAAAGTACAATTGCCTCTATAATTGCTCAGACCACTAAAAATCATAGGCCACTACCTATCATGCATTTTGCCAACATAATCATTATTTTTTTCGACTTGATTTCTTGTTTGACTTTAAAAACTAGGGTAAGAAAAAAAGAAGAAGGAAAAGACAAGAAAACAAAATAAATGTAACATGTATTATATTATTATGTTATCCAGCCTCCATTTATGGTAAAAAGGTAGCCTATTCTCTCCTATTTGCGGACTGACAAAAGCCAATTATTAGAGATTTCTATTATTACCGCAATCTGAAAAATTGAGGCCAAAGTCCAATCATGCAATTGATCCTACTAGTACAGTGTTGGTCGATTGATAATTGAATACATGATTTGTTGGAAACTTATCCTTAGGTCAACCAGATTTATGATATTTCAAGATTCTTTTTCAATACAAAATAGAACAGACTTGACTTTTCTTTCGATTTGTGGGACAAATGGAACTTTCGAAATTAAAGAATCTAAAATCTTAAACTCAATACCTTATAGGCTTATACTTATAAATTCAAACCAAGACCAAATACTAGTCCAATTTTGTTGTCGGGTCAGGACCACCTTCTATTCCAGACAGTTTTCTACTTATTAGGCAGGGACATTATTTGAACATGCTCTGCAATCTTTATGTAATTTGCTAGGCCTCGAGATTTTGACTTTCAATATAAATCCAACTCCAAAAAATGGCTTATAGAGGTATGAATTTTAAAAATCATATATGGAAACAACAACTCATTCTTTCAATGATGTGGGATACTCTAAAACATGCCTTGCGTAGGCCTCAACACTGCCTTCCCTTAACGTAGGAGACTCTAACATTATAAAACTATACTTGAAATTACCTAACATTTGTATACCTCTTTAAGTGTGTTTATTTTGGAAAAAGGCAAAAGTACCTCTTTCAGCTAAGCTTGAATTTCTATTGCACACTTCATTTTTATGGAAGTCTGATTACCCCTTGAACTTTTTTGAAGTGGAATAAATATCACCTCAAAATGTAACAACTAGATCTATTTGACATGTGTATATTTTGTTTAAAAAATTATCTTTCATTTTTATTCTTTTTTCCCCTTTATTCCTCTGCTTCTTTTGCTTTTGTCTCTTCTTTCTCATGTTTGTGCCTCGTCGTCACGTCGTTATCATCTATTTCTTTATTCTTTTCCTTTCTCTCCTACTTTTTCATTTTTCCTAGTTCCCGGTTCTCTTCCCAAAAGAAACCGTTGAGAGTTGGGGTTTTGATGATTAACAAAGTGTGTGCAGTTAATGTGTACTGAGAACCAGGTCCTCAAGGTAGCTGCTGAAGTATTCTAAGAACTAGGGTCTCAAGGTAAATGGTGAAGATTCTTACAAGACAGTAACTTTTTCACAAAGTTACTATGATCCGAGATTGCTAGAAGAAGGTTGTTAATGTGATTGTGATAAGGGTCGTTGTCCAAGAAGACATGCTCGCATAAGTGATAGACAAGAGTCACAAGATTTGTGGAGTCCTTGGAACTATAGGAGTCCTATCAAATGAGAAGTTGACTATGTATAGGACTCCCAAAATAACTCGGAGTCCAGTGAACTTAAATACTTTCCTGATGGATTGAGGACACTATCCTTTTGCACGTTAACTATGGAACTACAATTCCAATACTCAAGGCAATTACTAGTCTTAGTGTTCTTCTTGAGTTTGTTAGTTAATGTATATTAGGAAATCGATTTATAATCAAGTTGTCATTCATAATCTGTTAGTTGGAGCAAGTGTTTGAGTGTGCAAGTTGGATCATTTAAATAGTTGAAGTAGGAGAATTGTGTGGGTATTGATTTACAAGTCTTGAAATCAGTACATTTGGCTCATTTATTTTAGTGAAGTTGAAGCTAAAATCCTACGGGGTTGGTCATCATTTTTTCACCTTTGAGTTGGGTGATTTTCCACGTCAAAATTGATGTCTTTAATTTTTACTATTTATTTTGTTTACGCTTAAGGCGTAAGGGAAAGAACCGAGTTCTTTAGTAATTTAGGAAGGCACTCAATCTAACAATTGGTATGAGGGCAGGTTCTCTCAAACTTGGTTAACACCTAGAGAGATATTGGAAGCAAAATGGGTGCCCCGCCTAGGATTAACGAAGGACAACCAACTACTAGATCACTTCTATTCAACATAAAATACTACAGTTGGTGGAAGGAAAGAATGAAGGATTTCCTAACGGCTGAAGATTATGAACTATGGACAATAGTGAATCGAGGACCACCAACTCCCACCAAACAAAATGGGCAAAATGAGACTATTCCCAAAGACCCCTCTGAATTTTTGGCAACAGATTTCAGGATGATGGAGAAGAATACAAATGCCAAAAATATCATCATCTGTGGTCTTGGCCCTGATGAGTACATGCTCAAATGCAAAAAAGACATGGGATGTACTTCAAACTGCACATGAAGGAACTAATCAAGTGGAGAGATCAAGGATTGAGTTGCTTATGAGAAATTATGAGCTCTTCTCTTGTTTAACTGTTTGTTCTTCTTGACATATGCTTTATTTAATTGTATGACTATGCAAGCCTCTTTATTTATGCTAGGAATAATATTTTAGTTTATAAAACCTTATTTAAGCATGATGGGCTAAACTTGAGATGGTTACAATACTTTATTTAGCTGTAGTCATACTTTATATCATGAGCATACATCTACATCTTTATTTTTATTGTCCTCGTGCATTTAGTTGGTTATTTATTGAACATACATGCACATCTTTTGAGATGGAGATATTGGTACGAATTGATATGATTATGTCATAATTGGACATTTGAGCAAATTGATATTATTATGGTACGATGGTTATTTCTGTGCGGTTATGGTGATATTGCTATGATGTTGGCACGATGGATATGAATGCAACACTTGGATATGGATCTGTCCCTCTAGAGTAGGGTGATTACTCATGCTATATTGGGCCCTATTAGTCCAGGTGATACGCATTTTGTGTTGAGTACGTGGGACGTGCTTGATCATGTTGGATCACATGGGATGTATTGGATTTGGTTATGATCGAGCATTGAGCATGCATGATTATACTAGATTTATGTAAAAGCATTCATATAGATTCTACTTGGTGCATATCATTTTTATATGTGGTTTTAGAAATTGTATGGTGTTTTGGACATCTTGTTTAAGAAGCATGCTTATATTATCTATGATTTTACACCTCATTATTATTCTTGATTATTCTCTATGATTTTTGTTATTATACATTGTTCAGGTTGAGAAAGTGAGTAGTACGCTTTTGTCCAAATCTCGCCACTACTTCTTCGAAATTATATACTTGACACTTACTGAGTAGGCATTATTTTTGTACTCATACGATACACCTGCATATTTTTTTGTAGGTTTTGATACTGGACCTAGTGGCATTCTGGAGGATGCTTAATGATTGTTTTACTTCGTGGTGAGCATCATTCCTTATTCACAACCTATGAAGTCCCCTTCTTATTTGTAATATACTTTTGTTTGATTCAGATAATATTGTTATATTTCGAGTGACAAATGTATTTTATTTAGTTGATCATGACTTATAGTGATTCTGCTTCGATTATTATTGTAAAACTTATTATGCTTTATCTATATTATGATACCTTATTATATCTTGCTATGCTTGATTTAGATTGATTACCATTGTTGGATTAACTAGCTAACTGGGGTTAGATGTTATCACGATCATTGGTAAAATTTTAGGTTGTGACAAGAATGCTTTTGTTTTTCTGTAAAATAATTAAATTTATTCGTAGTTTCTAGATAATTGAATTAATTTGATCCTGAAATAATTAAGAAAATGCACAATAATTAGCCTTAAAATGAAGATAAAATCACGAAGAATAATGATTCAGGAGCAGAGCTTCCGGGTACAACAATATGAAAATGAAGAACAGGAAAGTAAAATTGTATAAAGCTTTTTATTGATTATAGAGGTTTGCAAAGAAAGTCGTGTCCTTTACAATGATAAACGAGATCATTATTTATAGTTGCACCTAGGGAACAAGGTCCTAGGATCATGCCCTTCTTTAATGTAAATTATGAGGGCCATTAAAGAGGATGTAACGGTGAGCAAATATTCTCTGTAACGGTCAGTGCACTAAATGCTGTGGAATATTCTCCATTGAATGCTACCGGGAGAAGAGTATTTATTGCACCTTTATGAGCGTTGTTCTTTCCGCTGACAGACAGGACGATTTCCTTTGATTTTAGTTATCCCTGTTTTAGGTTGCACGTGTCCCTCTTTTGGACGGTCACACAGCATAGCATATTTTACCCTATATAGATAGTCCCCCTGCTTTCCTGTGACATACTTTGTGTCAACGGGAAGTTGGTAGGAGCACTCTTTTTGGTGGGAATTAATATGATTTCTTCTGAAAATCCTCTGTCGGTTGATTAGACACACGTCTTTCCGCATTTAATGCCCCGTACACACGTCAACCCATGATTTAGCATAACTTTGCCGGTTATCTAGGTAATCATGGCCACGAACTTAGCCACCTAAACCTTTACTTATACGCATCAACCTTTTCATTCATACTTCATAATTCTCCAAACTCTCCTTATTCGAACTGCATCTTGTTCTTCAACCTTTCTCTAATTCTCTTCAAGCGAAAAATTCTTTTTCTTCTTCCATATAATGGCTTCTTCCTCAAAGAATACCAGTTCTATAAAGAACAAAAACAAAGCCGAGGACTCTGCTCCTCCAACAGCGGGAACCATCATCCCTAGAAGTCTTGTTACAACAAAATATTTCGAAGAGAAATTTCCTTCTGCTAGCTTTCGTACATGGGCCGTCAGTAGGTATCTTTCTTCCATCCGTCATTCTAGCATTCCTACTGTGAAGGAACACTCTCGCTGCCAGGACCTAACTATTTTTCGCTCCCGATCTAATGGAGAGGGTAACCTTACCCAAGGATGGTTTTACATACTTTTATTACTTTGGGTGAATTTTCCTTAAGTGGAGAGAACTTGACTCTAATATTGCGGAGTTCTGCCTCCGATACCAAGTGTGTTTGGCACAAGTAAGCCCTTCTTTGTGAAGGACGATTGCTTGTCTTCGACGTTTTGCCAAGAGACGGGAGATGAGCTAACCTTAGCTCATGTGATGAATCTCTATTCCCCAAAGATCTTCCGCGGGGGAATGATAAATTTCAGCAAATGCGGTCACCATGATCTACTATCTAGCATGGATGACGAAAATGACCGTGGATGGATGGAGCGGTTCATTGTTGTTGCCACCAACGATATCATTCTAGCAATGAATTCATCCTTTCCGAAATCATGCAACCGCAATTGTAAGCTCCTTATTTAATATTTCTTCATATTTGCACTGATCCTCTCCACCTTTCGCCTATTTCAGCAACTCGGTGGGTTCCACCTAGGATTGAAGGCTTGTCCCAGTGGGTCCAGAAAATCTTGGACATTACTATGCCCAAGACCCGTTCATGGAAAGAACTGGCCCTTAAATACGGGTGGAAGGCCAAAATCCATGGTAACTCAAACTTGTCTCGTTTTTTCTTTTCACGCTAAGAAATTGATTGTCTCCTTCTCTTTTTTTCCTGAAATCAGCTCTACCTGCAGGCTCGATTGACGTCCCCGAGGAGGATGTTTTGTCTGATCCTGCTGATGAGGAGATGCTACTTCAGGAGGCACTTACTCGAACAGGTGTCTCCGAGCCTGCTTCGGGCACAAGTGTTTCTTCACGGAGTCCTTGGCCGGAGAACAAGCAACCAAAAAGAAGGCATTCCTCTGTGGCCGAAGGGAAAAATAAGTGGTCAAAGAGTGATGGCCCTGAATCATCTCCGGAAGTCGTGGTGATGAGCCCTCCGCCTGGGCCGTCTATTGATACCGTGATGATTGACGGTGATGGAGAAGCTAGCAAGGAAGGACATTCTCTACATAGAATACGACGACCTTTCTCAACTCAATAGACTGCTCAATCCGTTGAGTTAGTTACACCTGCCGAGGATGATGTCTCGGTGCTCTGGGGGGAGTAGGAAATGGTGGAAAATGCTAACTCCCTCTTCCGTGTCATAGTTGTCGAGCCCGATATTTGGGCTGAGTACCGATCCCTTCCATCTTCTGCTGACGGCAACCAACAACCAACATTGTGTTGTTGCAGCTGATTCTCACTCTTAAACTCCATCAGCTTCATCCCTGTCTTCACCAACACCAACAACCGCTACATTATTTCCACAGTTCGTGTCTGCCCGAGAAGAGTGTGTCCCTCTCCCCTAGTTCCCAGTTCATGGGTATCTGAGACAAAACTATGCTCCCCCCCTCAGAAGATCCGCAAAGGAGGAGGAATGTTACTCTCTTGATCTCCACCGGATGCAATTTGCTATCCTGGCCGGTGGAACTTGCTAACTATCTGAAGCCTTTGGCTTTAGAGGAAGATTAGGAAAAGATACAAGCTCTCTTGGGAGAGTGCTTGTTGAACAATTCTATGCACAACGCTGCAACGGTAAATTCCTTACTACCTTTGTTATTCCTTTTGCTTTTTCCTGAAAATATCCTAAGTTTTCCTTTCTTGCTTTGTAGGCCAACTTTCTTGCTTCCGAGGGCCTCCAAAGGGTGATTTGGGAAAAGAAGAACTTACTTCTACAAGGGATCAACTTTTGGCCGAGTGGGAGAAAGCTGTCGTCGCCTCTCAGAATTGGAGACCAAAGATGATGCGACTGTTGTATTGGAGGCTCATTTGTAGCAAAGTGAGCAATAAGTGTCTACCCTTAACAAAGAGATTGGCCCGCTGGGGGTTAGATTCGAAGAAATCAGGGGCAAATGGACTTAAGTCCATAACATTGTTCTTGCTGCAACCGACCGTAAGGCTCCTCCACTGAAAGATTGACTAATTTAGAGGCAGCCTTGAACTCCATAACTGAAGAACTTGTTGCTGCAGAGCCGAAACATGTCTAGTTGGAGGAGAAGTATAGGAAAACTATCGAGCACAATAGACTATTTAGTTCAATTGTCTGTGACCTTGATGTTAGCCTCAGATCCGTTAGATCTGCTCGGGAAAGCCTTTTTGCCGAGGTAACCCAACTCAAAGAAGAATTTAAGCGTCAAGCGGCTTCCCTCGTTGTTGAGAAACTTACACTATGTAAGGGATGAGGATAAAAACCTTGGAAGAGGCCAAAGCTGGTATCATCGACTTTGGTGCTGAAATTTCTAAGGCCCGTGAGCTCGAGTTAGCCGCTAAAAATGGTCTACCGATAGAACCTGCTGCTTCCGGTTCTTCCTATTCCGGTTATGAAACTTCGAGAACTGAAGAGGAAGCAGCGAGGGCAAAAATATTGAGCCATCGGTGGATCCATCCACTTTCCCGACGGGCGCAAACACTTCTCTTCCTCTGGGTTCCGGAGATGCAGCAGTTTAGCTTTTCTTTAGTCTTCCCAAGTCTTTTACTTGTGCCATTTTGACATGTTATTGTAAATAAAAACATATTTTTCCTCAAGTATTGTTTGAGTCTTTCTTTCATTTGAACTTTTATGCAAGTTTTAATCTTTGCATTCACTTTTTTTTTGCGTAAGAGTTTTGCGCAAGTTTTATTGTTTGCATCTTATTATGTGAAGTCTTGGGTGTATTTTCCCCGAAAGCATTTTGATTCCGGGCATAAGTTCTTCTGAAATCAACCCTTTTACATGAGGGGTTTCATAAGAGAGAGCCCTCTTATGTTTACGGTGCTCTTAAAGAGGACATCTTCTGTTCATTACGGCACAAGAAGTTGAAGTACTTGTCTAACTTTCAAATGATAAAATCAATTAATCGATCAGAAAAGAAACAAGATGGAAATAAACGGACTTTACTTTATTCCTTTTGTTTTAAAAAAGTACATAAGAATTTGTTATGCTAAAGAGAAATTGTTATTTCTTGAGGCTAATTTGTACAATTTGTTTCTACGGGGCTGGTCGCACAGTCCCCGGTCCCGATGACTCAATTATGTTCCCGATTTTTGTTCTTCGGTCGATGTGTCAGTCATTGTTGCTGCATTCTTATATCATCCCCTCCTGTGTTCAAATGCGAAGAATGCGAATTGGAACACTGGGAATCTTGCACCTTCGCTTCCTCTTAGGAATTTATGCTATCGAGCAAAGGACTATCTAACAATCCTTTAAAGGTTTACACTTGTGAACAGTCGGGTAATATTTGCTTTATATCAAACTTATTTTCCCGGTGGGAAATTTTTTATAGAGCCAAAGATTATCTAACCGTTGATATTTAGCTTAATATATATATATATATATATATATGTAT
>MDKI01074785.1:0-32109 GCA_005239505.1 Nicotiana paniculata | reverse complement strand
GAGTGAGGTTTAGTGATTTTCTATGCTATCCTGTGTAGTCTAGAACTTGTCCCGTGTGTTAATTGAAGCGAAATTGTAAGTTATGTTAGTCTAGGGGATGACGTAGGCATTTTTCTTGTTTGATCATGGATGTGCTTGTCACATAAGAATTAAAATTTCCATTGCTAGCCCCTTTGAGCCTTTTGACCTTTTCTTTGGTACCCACATTACAAGTCGTACCCCTATTTGTTCTTAAATTGAGATTTTTGCACCTTTTCCTCATAAGGCACTTAGTCGCTAAAAGAAGTAAGGTGAGATATTGGGGAGTAACTTTTGAGTGGAGCCATGGAAGGGCCCGTTGGTGCACTAAAATTGTATTCAAAAGTCACTAGCCATTGAATCTTCATGTATGGAGTGTGTGTAGGAAAGAAAAAAAAATGATAGTAAAAGTATGCACAAAAAGATACACACCTCAAATTTTTATTAATGTGTGCTAGTGAAAATATAGAAGTGCTTAATTGGAAAAAAGGGCGATGTTGGATATGAGTTGTGGCAAGCGAATTGGTTGAGAAGAATATGTGTTGATTTGTGAAGGTAGTGTATTAAAGTGCTTAGGAGGGTTAGTCACTATTCCTAAATATATCCTACTCCTCCCTTAGACTACATTACAACTTTTAAAGTCCTAATTGATCCTAGATTTGGCTAACATAAATTAGTAGAGATCTACACTAAGGGCAAGCTTGTGGTACAACCACGGGATGCATATGAATTATTTGTGAGAGTGAGTGAAATTGTGTTCGATTGTGTGATGTCCTTAAATTATATTCAAAAAGCACATTTGAATGTGTGGACTAGTTATATTCACTCTTTTGTTGTTGGTGAGAGCACATGATCTCTTGAGCGACTGTTAATATTGTAAACTTTCTTGTTGGGTAGGTGCGTGAATTGAGAGGGCTTAGTGGTTGCAAGTTGACTCTTGAGGTTGGGTGGTTGCAAATAGGTTGTTGGTATGATTGAGTAAATTGTTATACTTGGGCATGTTTAAAGAAGGGGAAGAATGTGAAATTTTGTATGTTCATACTTGATTGCCGGTATCGATCATAGTCAAGGGGTAAGGTGTGTGATTGAAAAGTAAAATACTCCTTGATAATGAACTTTGTACGTGTTGAAGGGTAGTAGATTGTCCCATTGCTCAAGGAAGAGCAAGAGTCTAAGTGTGGGGTGTTGATGTTTAGCTTAAAGTGTATATTTCTATGTATATCGTCTCATATTTTACTTTTTTTTCGTGAGTTTTAGATGTTAAATGTGATGATTTATATTAATTTGAAGTGTTTTTATGTGTAGGAATGATTCGGGATCAATTGGGGGCGAAACGCGCGAAATTAGAGCCAAAACGGACGAAAATGGGAAAACGGCAATTTTGGGCGCCACAGGCAGGGCTGGGCGCCACCTGTGGCGCTGAAGGCAGAAACATTATTGGGGAAGTGCCCTGCTGGGCGCCCGACACTACCCAGGGCGCCGGTGACGAGATGTTTTCCTATTTTGCCCGGGATACGGTTATTTCGGCCCTAAATCTACCCAACACGTATTAAAGCAAGTCTAAGCTTATTTTTGAGGGATTGGACGCCACTTTGGAGGAAGAATACACACGGAATTTATAAGGAGCGAAGGATTCTCAGTTTTCTTCATCTTTTTCTAGTATTTACAATTAATTCAAAACTTATGCAATTGTTTGATTTTAGCATGAGTGGCTAAACACCCATTGTCTTGGTGTTGTTATTTTGGCCATGGATATCGGTGTTCGACCTTAGCTTAACCTTGATTATAGTTCAATCAATATATGGTTGTTTCTTCAATTCTGTGTTTAATTTCTTAATGGTCTGGCCAGCAGTTAGGTTCTATATACTATCTATGTTATGCTTGGGAAAGCCGTGTATAGATTATGAATTGAAGAGAGCGCGATCTTAACCCTTCAGGGGAGCGGATTTGTGGATCGTGCTTAATTAAATATCATAATCTTAGTGCATTCTAATAGATTAATTTTATAGGAATATAGGCATTAATCTATTGAGAATAGGCGAGTAGTGCTTCGGGAGAAGGCTATGAGAGAATTTATCGATTAATTAGCAACCATGAGTGAATTATATGGAAGGGAGAGTTAATTAGAACACAATATGAATGGTGAATCGATCACAACCCTGGAATATTTGTCTCTATTGAATACACAACAATCAACTCGTTACTTGATAATTTAGTTATTACTTATAATTTTAGTTTAATATAATCATACTCTTGGACTTTGATTTTGACCTGATTGAATAACAATTTCAGTGATTTAGTGAGTAGTTTAATACAAGTCTATGCGGGTTCGACACTCAACTTATCATTATATTACTTGTCGACCACGTATACTTGTGTGTGCGTTAGGGACCAACAAACACCATACTTGCTAAGTATAGTGTCGAAAGCCTTGTTGCAAAAATGCAACCCCGCATCGCTTATGATTGCCCGCAGAGTACCAAACCTTGTGAAAATATTCTTCTTCAAGAACGCCACAACACTTCTCGCCTCATTATTGGGTTAGTAACGGCCTCAACCCATTTAGACACATAATTAACCGCGACCAAGATATAGGTGTTTCAACAAGAACTCACAAAAGGACCCAAAGAAATCAATACCGCACACATCAAAGATATCAATCTCCAAAATGATAGTGAGAGGCATTTCATTTTTCGTCGTGATTCCACCGGCCCGTTGACCTTCATCACATATTTTCACTATATCACTTGCATCCTTGTAAAGAGTGAGCCAATAGAAAATGCAACTTAGCACTTTGGCCACCGTTCTTGCTCCACCATGGTGACCACCATATGGTGAATAATGACAAGCCCCAAGAATTTCATCTTGCTCTTCTTCCGGTACACATCTTCGAATCACCTCGTCCGTGAAAATTCGGAAAAGGTATGGTTCGTCCCAATAATAATCTTGACAATCTCGTTTGAGCTTCTTCCTTTTGTTTGAAGAGAACTCATTCGGGATGATTCCACACACAAGGAAATTTGCTAGATCCGTGAACCACGGCACTTCCTTCATTGAAATAGCCAAGAGTTTCTCATCAGGGAAGGAGTCATTGATTTCAAGGCCATCATGCGACCTCGTCTCCTCCTCCAAATGAGACAAGTGGGCTGCCACTTGGTTTTCACTTTATTTTCTATCTTGGATGTCAATATCAAAATCTTGCAACAAAATCACCCATATCATCAACCAAGCTTTGGAATCTTTCTTGCTCATGATATAACAAAGTGTCGCATGATCCATCTAGACAATAACCTCCGCACCCATCAAGTATGGGTGGAACTTGTCAATTGCAAACACAATGGAAAGGAGCTCTTTCTCCGTGAAGGTATAGTTTACTTGGGAACCATTAATGGTCTTACTAGCATAGTAGACCGGATGAAAAATCTTGTTTATGTGTGTCCCCAAAACAACCTCAACCGCTACATCACTAGCATCACACATGAGCTCAAAGAGGACACTCCAATTTGGAGCGGTGATGATAGGTGTGGTTGTCAACTTGAACTTTAACAATTCAAAGGATCTCATGCAATCTTCATTGAATTTAAAATTAGCATCTTGCTCAAGAATCTTTCACAAGTGGTTCACCACCTTTGAGAAATCTTTGATGAAATGCCGGTAAAACCTCGCGTGGCCTAAGAAACTCCGCACACCTTTCTCCGAAGTTGGAGGTGGAAATTCATAGTTAACCTTAATCTTTGCCTTGTCAACTTCAATTCCATTCCTTTAGATTTTGTGGCAAAGGACAATGCCTTCCTCAACCATGAAATGACATTTCTCCCAATTGAGCATCAAATTTGTTTCTTCACATCTTGCCAAAACTTCATCTAAATTTGCAAGACAATCATCAAAGGAATCCCCAAACACCAAGAAGTCATCCATGAAAACTTCAAGGTAGTCCTCCACCATATCCGTGAACATAACCATCATAAACCTTTGAAAATCATAAGTGCATTACACAAAAAAAATGGCATCTGCTTGAAGGCAAAAGTACCATAGGGACATGTAAAGGTTGTTGTCTCTTGATCCTCTGGAGCAATAAGAATTTCGTTACATCCCAAAATACCCGTCAAGAAAGAAATACAAAGCACGTCTAGCTAACCTATCAAGCATTTGGTCAACAAAGGGAAGTGGAAAATGATCCTTCCTTGTGACTTTGTTGAGCTTGCAATAGTCCATACACATACTACAACCCATAACCGTTCTTGTAGGAATTAACTCATTCTTGTCATTAGTGACCACCATCATGCCCCCTTTCTTTAGGACACATTGAACCGGAGAAGTCCACGAACTATCAGAAATGGGGTAGACAACCTCGGCATCCCACCACATGATAATCTCCTTTTTGAAAACTTCTAGCATAGCCTCATTAAGTATTCTTTGATGTTCAATAGATGGTTTGTCACCTTCCTCATAGTTGATCTTACGCATGCAAAATGCGGGGCTTATACCCCTAATATTTGCCAATGTTCACCCAATAGCCTTTTTTCTCTAATGTAGAACTGACAATGTAGAATCAACCTGAACGTTAGCCAAACAAGAGAAAATAATAACCGGTAAAGTATAACAAGGGCCAAGAAATTCATACCGAAGATGTAGAGTCAATGGCTTAAAATTCAAGGTAGGAGGCTCTTCAATGGAAGGCCTTGTAGGAGGAGTTTCCTATTTTCAAGATCCAAGGATAGTTTCGGGGGTGCATAATTGTATGACCCCATTCCTAGCAAAGAGTTCACACGTTCCATGAAGCCATTCATCTCGTCATCATCAAAGTTGAGCAAGAGGGCCTCCAAAATATCACCAACATTGATCATACCACTTGTATAATCAACATTAACATCGGTCACCAAGTCCACAAAATAACACACCTCATTGCTATTTGGTTGTTGTATGGACTTGCACATATGGAATACCACTTTTTAATCACCCACCCAGAAAGTGAGTTCTCCGCCTTCAACATCACAAAGAGCCTTTATCGTATCAAGGAAAGTTCCTCCAATAATAATCGGCACCTCATAATCAACTTCACAATGTAGAATGAAAAAATCCGCCATAAGAATGGATTTATCAACACAAACCAAGACATCTTCAATCATTCCCAAAGGTCTCTTCATGGTATGATCGGCCATTTGCAATCCCATAGAGATGGGTCTTGGTTTCCCAACTCCCAAGGTCTTAAAAACCGAATATGGCATCAAATTGATATTCGCCCCAAGATCATAAAGAGCTTTAGCAAACTCGGCACTTCCAATTGTACAAGGAATTGTGAAAGCACCGGGATCTTCCAATTTATGAGCCATTGAGTGCACAATTGCACTCACTTGATGAGCGACTTTGATAGTTTCAAAATTCATTGACCGCTTATTTTTCATAAAATCCTTCATAAACTTTGAATAACTTGGCATTTGCTCCAAATCTTCAAGCACAACTAATGGAACATTGATTGAGAGAATCTTCATTATTGAATGAACTTTTTGAATTGATTCTCGCCATTTTGTTTGGCAAGTCTTTGAGGATATGGAGGTGGAGGATTAGGCGATGGTGCCTTATCCTTTTGCACTACTGGTTCCGGTATGTCAATAACATGATCCCTAGACGGGTTCAACTCATCTTGAGTCTCTTCCACACTATCATCAATATCAATCCGAACTTCATCATTTGTTTACACCACATCGTTTGGGACCTCTTCTTCTTGTACCACTTGCTCATCATCCAGAATATGCCTTTGACTTGAGGTGGGTGCATTTCCACCTCTTCTACTCTTTGTTGTAACGGCCATGGAATGCCCCATATTGTTCCTACCCTTTGGGTTCACCACCCTGTCACTTGGTAGTGCCCCCTTAGGACGAGAATTTAGATCCTGAGAGATTTGCCTCATTTGAACTTCTAAGTTGCAGATCGATGTGTTTTATGAGGCAAGTTGGGAATTCGAATCGATATTGTTTTCCATCATTTGCTTGAACATGTTATCAATACACCTGACTAGCGTAAAACACACACTTAAATTATGCTCGCTAGTCAAAGATAGTACAGTATAATATCGTATCCACAAGGATTGGATTTAAATAGTATTCTCGTAGTTTGTAGCTAGATTGATATTCAGGAGGATAAACAGTTGAGATTTATATAATTAATAATCTAAAATATACATCTATTGACTAATGACAATCGCAAAAATGGTAAGCAAGGGAGTTATCAATGGGAGAAAATATGGGTTGATAGGATAGCTGCAAGATAAATGTTCGGGATATAACTCTAGATAATTCACTTCTAATGTTCAAGTGAGTCTCTCGAATTCACTTAATTATCAGTACACTTTTTTAGTAGAAGCTTCTCTCTCGATTAAGTCTCAACCTCACAATATGAACCAATTTAAGCTCGGTGAAGATATGCAAGAATTCGTAATGGATTGGTCTTTAGGAGAACCTTTTTGGATTATCCTCCTAACTAGGTTTAATCAAGGATTCAACTAGCCTTTTTCGATTACTTATAAGAATCTATGAACTCAACCAACAATATAGTGCAATATATCACAAGTTATGCCTCTTTCGATTACAAAAACAAGTGAATATAGATACAACAATTAAATCTTCCAAAAATGATTCAAGTACATAAAAATAGAGTTATAATCCACAAACAACCATCAATACACCAAATCCATCAAAACCCAAAAGGTTCTGCTCCATATACATGGAGATGTTCTCCACAAATGAAATAAAAGTAGAGGAAAACATAAATACAATCCAAACTCGGATCTTGAGTGAGGAAGGATTGATGAAATCCTTGTGCTCTTGCTTCTACCTCCTTGGCTTTCCTAGGTCTAAGGTTTGTCAAAAGTGCAGAAATGGTGTTTTTCCCGAGTATTTAACAATCCCCCAAACAAACCCCGGATGAAAATACCCTTTTTTAGTGGAATTGGGAACATACTCTAAGAATTTTGCACTATCGCACCGCACCATGCGGCGCGCTTGTGGAGAATTCCAGAACATTTGCAAAATAACTTTCTGGGCATATTTTGCACAGCTGCACCGCGTCTCGCACTGCCCCATGCGTCGCGGCAGTTGGGAATTTGCGAAAATGTAAAACATGAAAGGAGTAGCCCTTTTAAATAGATTTCCAACGATATATTGTAGAGCCCAAACAGATTTCTGAGCGAAATGTTATGTGCATTTTATAGCATCATTTTGGATTGGGTTGAGATCTTTCAACACTTGCCAACTTCTCAGATTTATAGCATTCATTGTTTCTTTGGGATTTCTCTCAGTATCAAGTGTTCCTGGGGATTTCTCCAACATTAGAGTAGCTAAGTTCCCAACCTGTTTTTACTGTCTTCGAAAAGATGTACTCAATTCTTTGATAGTTGAATCATGGGCATCAAGCCTCTCATCTGTTTTGATAATGAAGGTCTTCATAAGATTTTCCATGCTGGATTGATTTGATTGTGGATATTGATACTGCTGCCTTTGCTGATTTTGAAAACCTGTAGCTCCTTGTTCCTGGAATCTGGGCTTGTTTTGTTTTCATGCATTTGTAGTACCACTAGGTGAACTCCATGAAAAGTTGGGGTGCCTCTGACCCAATGCATTATAGTTTCCTACAGCATTCACTTCCTCAGTTGAGGCTTGACACTCATGGGTGGTGTGTCCTCTTCCACATATATCACAAGCTATGTGGTGTATATTTTTCATCAAAGCTACAGTTAGCTTCCGTATTTCTTTATCCATAGCATCAAGCTATACTTGCACAGATGTAGTAGCATCAACTTGGTGAACACCAGTTGATTTTCTTCTTTCCACACTCTCATAGGCCACTGATTAGAATCTCCAGATAATTCATCAAGAATTGTAACTATCTCCTCTGGAGTCTTCTTCATAAAAGGGCCTCCAACAGCATTTCTCAAAGTTCTATGCGTGGCCGGTGTCAATCCATCCCAAAAATCCTGGAGTTGCATCCAGAATTCAATTCCGCTATGTTGACACCTTCAAACTATCTCCTTAAACCTCTCACATTCTTCAAAGACAGTTTCATTCTCTTTATGGCAGAACTTATGGATTTCTCTTCTAAACTTGCCCATCTTAGCTGAGGAGAAATATTTATCAAGAAATTTTCTGGTCATTTCCTCCCATGTTCTAATTGACCTATTTGGCAAGCTTCGAAGCCACTACTTTGCATCATCTTTAAGTGAAATGGGGAATGCCCTTAAATACACTGCATCTTGTGACACCCCATTATATTGAAAGGTGTTCCTAATCTCCTCGAATTCCATCAGATGTGTGTTTGGATCTTCATTCCTCTCCCCGTGAAAACAAAGATGCTTTGAATGGTTTGAAGCAAACCTTGCTTCAATTGGAAATTATTGGTTGCAATTGGAGGTGGTCTAATACTTGACAATACTTGATTGTAGAATGGTCTGGATATTCATCAATTCTCTACCAGGACTTGGTAGCGCATTCTCAAATTGGTCTTCGATCAAGGGTCGATTTAGATTGAATCTTAGACCCCTATTGTCTTTGACAGTTTCCTCAGCAGCTCTATGGGCTACCTCAGCAGCTATCCTTGCAGCTCTACCTCGTTGTCGTCATTATTATCCATGTGTTCTTGGGTTGAAGGTTGTCCCAATAACCTTATAGTGAAATTTTTCTCCTTTCTCACTTGCCGCGGGTGTTTTTCAAATTCCAGTTTGTAGGGCATTACTTCTCTACAAGAAGATCGTGTCATACACCACGGACTTACATGTTGCCTGCACACGGAGGAGAAACCCGTGAAGAACAAAAATAAAAGTAAAAATAAATAAAAAAATCTTGAATTATCACTACAAACTATTTCCAACACTATTAATTGCCAATCCTCGGCAACGACGCGAATTTGACGAGTGCAAAACACACACTTAAATTGTGCTCGCTAATCAAAAATAGTATAGTATAATATCGTATCTACGGGGATCGGAATTAAATAGTATTCTCGTAGTTTGTAGCTAGATTGATATTCAGGAGGATCAACAGTTGAGATTTATATAATTAATAATCTAAAATCTACAGCTATTGACTAATGACAATCGCAACAATGGTAAGCAACAGAGTTATCAATGGGAGAAAATATGGGTTGATAGGATAGGTGCAAGATAATTGTTTGGGATCTAACTCTAGATAATTCACTTCTAATATTCAAGTGAGTCTCTCGAATTCACTTAATGATCAGTACACTTGTTTAGTATAAACTCCTCTCTCGATTAAGTCTCAACCTCACAATATGAACCAATTTAAGCTCGGTGAAGATATGCAAGAATTTATAACGGATTGGTCTTTGAGAGAACCTCTTTTGATTATCTTCCTAACTAGGTTTAATCAAGGATTCAACTAGCCTTTTTAAGTTACTTAGAAGAATCTATGAACTCAACCAACAATATTGTGTAATATATCACAAGTTATGCCTCTTTCGATTACAAGAACAAGTGAATATAGATACAATAACTAAATCTTCCAAAAATTATTCAAATACATAAAAATAGAGCTATAATCCACAAGCAACCATCAATAAACCAAATACATCAAAACCCAAAAGATTCTACTCCATAGACATGGAGAAGTTCTTCACTAATGAAATAAAATTAGAGGAAAACATAAATACAATCCAAACCCGGATCTTGATTGAGGAAGGATGGATGAAATCCTTGAGCTCTTCCTTCTCCCTCTTCTCATTGGCTTTCCTAGGTCTAAGGTGTGTCAAAAGTGCATAACTGGTGTTTTTCCCGTATATTTAACTATCCCCCAAATAAATCCTGACAAAAATATTCTTTTTAACGGAATTGGGAACATACTCTAAGAATTTTTCACTACCGTGTCGCATGTCGCGCCGCACCATAAGTCGCACATGTGGAGAATTCCAGAACATTTGCAAAATCACTTTCTGGGCACATTTTGCACAGTCGCGCTACGCCTTATGCCGCCTCGTGCCACCCTGTGAGCCACGGAAGTTGGGAATTTGGGAAAATGTAATACATGAAAGTTGTATCCCTTTTAAATATCTTTCTAGCGATATATTGTGGAGCCCAAACAAATTTATGAGCGAAAAGTTATGTGCATTTTACGGGACAATGCGCAGTATACCTGCTCGATTCTTCGTTTCATTCTTAAAGTGCACTATTATTCATTGATCCCCAAACACGATCCCAAATTAATCCTTAGGCTTTTACGTAGACTTCAAAGCTCTAGAACAGCTCGAGTTCATTCCATAACATCTAAATAACGCGGAATCACTCCTACACGGCATAAAACACACAATAAGTGTAAAACACTACTAATTAAATCTCAACATAAGTAAAGTGTACTAAATTAGAGTGCAATAAGAAACTAAAATATGGTATTATAGCCTACCATCAACGCACCATCTCATTGTTTGAAGAACTAGGACCATGGGAAGGATAAGGAGGCGGGTTGCTCGGTTGTTGATACATCGGGGGCCTTTGAAAACCCGACCCTCGATTGCCTTGATTATTGTTCGATCCCCTTATTGTTACCTCACCAATTTCCTTGATTATTATTGTTATGCCAATTCCCTTGATTATTGCCACTATTCCAATTTCCTTGATTGTTTCCACTACTCAAATTTCTTTGGTTGTGAGAATTCAAATTGCCTTGATTGTTTTGAGATCACCATTATTGTTGGCTTGGGACTTGGAAGTTGTTTCATTGCCCTTTAAATTTGTTCACATATTGCACCTCCTATTCTTTGTCGTTGTAAAAATCATCTTGATCAAAACTAATATCCTCTTGCACGAAATTATCCACTCGATGTTGCACATGTGGACCCTTTGTTCTTCTTTTGTTCATCATCATGTTCACTCTCTCTATGGAATTGACTTGCTTAGGATTTTGCACTTGTTGAAGTTGAGCCTTTGCTAGTTGATTCATGGTGGTAGTAAATTCTTCTATGGCTTGCCCATGGTCATGCAACTCTTGAGGCACTCTATGGACGCAAGTGCAGGACTCCCATATGCTGGGATCAAGTAGGGGAGAGACAGATTCTTGGGCCAGAAATTGTACAGGAGATCTCCTTCTTCGGTACGGTTAGTACATGGTTATGTCGTTTACCGCAAGAAGCATTAGAATCCCTTATTTAACTTGCGGGGCAATCAAGGAATAGAAGCTACCACCCTAGGGGGAGGATCTATTATCTCTCTACCCATCTCCTCATCTAGCAGCCAAGAACAAGAGAGCTATAACACTCATGTTGTTGAATGATTTAGGATCAGATGAGAAAACGGAAAGATAAGCCCTACCCACTATCCTTTCCCCAGAAAAAAGGGCTCAAGCTGTAAAAGTAGGCCTGCCACCGATGCTAAGAGATAGACGAGCTACCATAGATCCCTCAACGACGAATAGCATACTTTCCTCTTAAAATATCCCTTGAATAAGCGGATGAACCGCATTCCTTAAACCTATGTAGTGAGTCATGTAGGTGGCGTGTTTAAATTAGGACCATAGATTAGGACTCTTTTCTCCTCATTGCTAGACAGTCGGGATGCTATCTCTCTTCTCCTTCGTCACTCAACCATCAAAATATGGTATATAATTAACAAACTCTTTTTTGATATTTACTTAAAACTATACTGAACCACCTATCTATTCATTTTTGGCGATGTCCCGACACTGATGAGCATCACTTAGGCCTTCATTCATGATCTTTTGGTGGGAGATGTTCTTTATTTTAGATAATGAAAGAATTCTATTACTACCAACCCAAAGAAATACGACCTCTCTGAGATATACGGTTTATGCCGGAAAGGTACAAATTTTTGAAGGTGGATCACGTTGGGATCACCTTATGGAACATTAGCCCGGGATTGCCACCCCGATGATGGTCCTACATTTTATCTAAATTCTCACATGCCTCCGCATAAGGTGTAGCCATGATGTTCCCATCGACAAGTTGATTCATTATACATTGGTTGGTTGTGCTGATCCCACGATAGAAAGTTTGTTGAATCACATTCTCCGTTATATCGCTGTTGGGACATTCCTTAACCATTGTTCGATAGTGTTCCCATACCTTGCATAGTGGTTCATTTTTCTCTTGCTTAAATGCCAAAATATCATCTCGATGTGTAGCCATGTGCCCCGAAGAGAAGAACTTAGAAATAAACTTTTCCGCCAACTCATCCCAAGTGAGAATGGAATGGTTCGGCAAATGTTCCGACCAATCTAAAGCTTTCCCCTGTAGAGAGAAGGTAAAAATACTTATCCTCAATTCTTTCTTGGAGACATTTGTTTGTTTTCTCCCCCAACAAGTGTCCACAAACTCTTCAAATGTTTGTAAGCATTTTGACTTGGAGCACCGGTGAATAAACCTCGTTGCTCTAGCAAAGTGAGCATCGCGTTAGTTATTTGAAAGTTTCCCACCCTAATACATGGAGGGACTATAGCACTTGAATATCCTTCATTGGGTGATACCCGATGTGGAGCTGCTCATGGTGAAGTTGGGGGTGTAACGAGCACATTTTCATGAGGCACCCGGCCTCTTCTATTGGCTTGAGGTTCAAGAGGAATCTCATCCGCTTGGTCATCCTCAACGTCCACATCCCCCAAAGCAATATTTCCAAGTTCATTTTTTTTCCATGGTTGTACCTACGATTTCTCAAACAAATTAGTAACACGAAAGGAAAAGAAGATATTCCAAAAACACACCCAAATATATAGCTAACACCATTTTTAACCCCCTCGGTAACGGCGCCAAAAATTAATCGCGTCCAATTGCACACCTCAAAAGAAGTATGCAATGGTCGTTTGTAATTATAGAAATCCAACTAACAGTCATGGTCGAATCCAGAGGGAGCTAAGATGGGAGTTAGGGGTATATATTTCAATGTGCGTGATTGAATTATTGAAATTGCACTTCCACAAAAATATAGGTTTTCTATTTATAATTTTTACTCTATTGATTGCAAAATAAGAAAGAAAACTAAAGATAGTTGTTTTTGGGGTTTTTCCAAATTGATGAAAAGCCTAGGGTTGTGACCATTACCTAGATGTTTGCCTAATGAGAAAAAGACTTTAATGCTTGTTCTATTGACTGGGTGTATTATAGCTATCAACTCTAAATTACCCGCTCAATACCACTCAGTCAGAGAGTGGTTTTGCCCAATTTGGCTTTTCTCAAGACCAAATGGCTATCACAGAAAATAGTTTATAAAAGCTCAAGTCGGGTTATTACTTTCTCTAGGCTGAACCATTTAATTGGGTAAATCAATCTCTCAATTGACCCAATTCCTTGTTATCCAAGTTATCCTAGACTAGGTCTCTCTTTCTCAAGAAGAGACTAAGTCAAATAGGCATGAACTAATGTTTGCAACCATTAATTCCTCAAATTAAAGCATGAACTAATCTAAATAATAGATACACAATCATAAACAAGCATTAAATTAAATACCCATAAGGTTTACACACTAGGGTTGGGTCACAACCCTAGTAAAAATCTAGCTACTCATACTTTGGTTTGAAGAAAATGAAGAAGAAGACTAATTAAACTCATAATGAAAGCTTAAAATAATTAAATATATTGTAAAATACACCAAAGCAAAGTAAACTTCTAAAAATGGCAAAGAAAAATGGCTACAGTAATTGTTGATGTTCAAACTTTACCTAATTTTGTGAAACTCTTCTATTTATACAAGTCTAAAAGTCTCGGACAAAAATACCCCTTGGGAGGTTCTGCGGCCGCAGACTTCTTCATCTGGAAGGAGCTAGGATTCTATGGCCTTCTGAACTGCGTTAGCGAGGCAACATTTATGTGGTCCGCAGATTTAGAACTGCAGCTGCAAGTCACTCTTCTGCGGTCCGCAATAGTAGGACTGCGGCCGCACAAATCTTGTGCAGCCCATAATTCACTGAAGCTCTGGACTTGGTCTTTTTGCAATCTCTCTGATCTTGACCTTTATCCCGGTTTTTGTGGCCGCACAATACATGTGCGGTCCACAATTTGCACAAATGTCTGGTGAGTTTTCCTTCTTTGTTTGCGGCCGTAGGTGGAATTCTACGGTCCGTAATTTCTTCTACGATCGCAGAATTCCTTCTGCAAACCGCACATTGTGTACTTTTGTGCCCTTTTTTTCCTTGTGCTTGGACTACTCCTCTTTGAGTCGGATTTCATCTCAAGGGCCCAACTTCCATCTTTCTTGAAATTTTGCACAATTTCATTAGTTTCGGGAACACAATTCAATGCTTTTGGGAAAAAACAAAAGCTAAAAGACGTTAATAAGTTTTCAAAATCCCCACTAATTAATTGTCTCCTTGACCATTTCTTACTTTCTTCCTAGGCGCCATATACTGAAAATTAGAGCAATTCACGAGTTAGAGAAGGAACAGTCTTACAATCAGCTCTATCTTACGATCTAGAACATCAAAGAGGGGTATTATTCCTAAATGCTCAAGTAGTCTCCTAATTATGGATGTGGTCGACAACACACCGATAAGAAGGACTCTACTAGACACAGCTTCGAGACATCCTAGGACACTTCAAAACATTAGGCACTGATACCAAGTTTGTCACGTCCCGACCGCGGGGAGCACGACCAGCGCTCAACCGAGATAATCCGGCTGGGCAAGCCTGTATAATACCTTCTACCCGAACTCACTCATCAATAAAGAGAAGATCTATTTCATTAATTAGACAACATGGAGGAATATGTAGGCAACACCAACTCATTATCATTAGCTACATCGTTTCTAAGTTTCAAAATACATACTCTTTCATAGTTTGAAGTGGTACAAATACAACATTACTAGTTTGACGTTCCTAGCACCAACATATAACCCATATTATATCTATGGAGCCTCTAATGGATACAAAAGAGTACTATGATAGTGTCGGCAACAAGGTCCTGGCTATACCTCAAAATATAATACACATGGGACAAAAGATACACGCCCCGAAATGAACTTGGGCTCACCAAGTCAGCTGGGAAGAGGGTGTCCTGCTATCACTAATCAACACCGCCTGTTGTGGAACCACCTGCATCTATTAAAGATGCAGCACCCCCTGCAAAAGAGACGTTAGTACATATGGAATATTACTAGTATGTATGACTTAACACCCTCTCATTAGAACATGTAACAACACAAGGAAGAACAATCATAAAATCAATGGAAGCCTCAAACAATACTATAACATCAAGTTAGGAGCAAGAGTAGTTTACAAGTAAATTTCCATTATTTTAGGTTGGGAGATCTTAGCATCGATATACCACCATGATATTAGGACGGAGTTCGATCACAGAGCGATCGGCTAGGCCTTCTCACGCAAATACATCAACCAAAATCAAAATCACTATCATGATTTCAATCATTATGTCGATCACCATTTTAAGCACAATCACCACCATGTGTGCGGCATGGCATCCGATCACGACCTGACCGGCTAGGCCGTCTCACCACAATGTTGTGTGGATTGACATCACCCTTTTTCTAGCAATCATCTCATCGCAATAAAAGGGAATATTCTTATCACATCAATCTCATCCCAAATGAGGAGAATAATCACAATTGACTCCTAAACAGGCACGTGTAGTTTCGAGGTTAGGCTATTTCAACCTACCTTTCTTCGATGAATAACTATACTCCCAAAGGGTTTATTATTTAAGGGATTTACAACTCATTTCAACATCTTTTACACATTTCTCAGTTTCATTGGAACTTGTGGCCCAAAAAATAATATCATTCTTGGCACGTTGGTCGTATTTTATATTTCATGCTCACCTCTTTTACTTTCAAACATCATCACGGATCATCAACAACTAAGAATTTCTATTCAATACTTTGATTACACATGTGAGCAAATAAGAGTCTTAAGTACATTGAGATTCTACACAATTTGGCATAATAGCTTTCATTTGAAACACGACTTGAAGTCATAGCATTTAGATACGCAACCCATAATTTGAACTTATTCTCAAATAGTAAAATAACATGAAAATATCATTTGGAATACATATTGAACATATATCTTTTGACACAAAGCTTTTTCGAAATAGTCAAGTTATAATGAACAACTTAGGACATACAAGGACATCATGGGATTCAATTCTAAGAGAGAAGTTTCGCCAACATACCTCGCTTTGTGCTTCCTTAAATTACTATAGTGTTTCGGATATCTTAGCAACTTCGACCTATTTAGAAACATAACAAAATTGAACACAAACTAGGAAGGAGTTCATAGTTCCATCTCATTTGAGCATTTTATCAAATACTAGGTGGGCATTATGATTTCTAGCTTCTCCTATGGTGTATTTCCTTCACCCCACAACCCAAGGTCTACCCATTTGAGCTTCACTACCTTCCCACAATCCATGATTGTACATGAATACATATATACCTCACACCCAAGAATCACACTCTTCATTAACCAACTTCTACCCCAAATTCGAATTTGAGACTAGGATGTGGAACCTAACATCTTGGATGAAGGAATTGTGAGGTTCTCCTTGTAAATCTTCCTACTTTTGAGCAAGAATTGGTGTAAAATTATCTTAGGAGCTTTCCCTCTCACTCTATGGCACTTCCTCACTCTCAAATATTATACTTTTACTTCAAAAATGGCCCTTTACATCTATATATCGAAATAGGGTCAGGCTATAAAAACCTGAAAAATGGACCCTCCGAACACAGCTCTGCGGTCGTATAGTGGACACATAATGGATATGTGGTCAGCGAAATGCGCCACAGAACTCCACTCCGGAAATCTCCATGTTAGGTCTGCGATGGATTGTGCGGCCCACAAAATGGTTATGCGGCCACATAATTGACCGTAAAACAACCACAAAAAATTTCCCATTTCTCTGCTTCACTTTTTGGCAGACCTGTGGCCCGCAGAGTGATTCTAAGATCGCAAAGCGGACTGCAGAAATGCACTCTGCCAAAAACTTTCTTCAACTGCCCAACGCATTGATCAACCCAAAAAAAATTTATCGGGACTCGCTAATCTCTACAATCATCAACACATAAGTCTATCTTGTCATCACAAAACCCAGGTTCTGGATGAATTTTATGGGGCCTTACATGTAGGCATAGAGATCTACATTTCTCATGCTCACTGATAACTAAAATATTTTATCTGTGTTGAGCTTTAACTATATATATATATATATGGAAATCATGCCTAAATTCCTGAATTGTGAACAAGATGAATATAATATCATTGAGTTACCTTCTCCTGATGTTTCCTTTATATTCTAATTCGTTACTGCTATTGATATTGGTTTCTGACTATTGATTTTGAGCTCGTCGCTACTTTCAGCCCAAGTTTAATTTTGTTACTTATTGAGTACGTGGGATCGGTTGTACTCATACTACACTCCGCACTTCGTGTGCAGATCTAGGTACTTTCAGACAAAGTGATCTTTAGGGATCTGTTTCTACTAACGATTAAGGGACTACGAGGTAGCTGCTATACCGTCCACAGATCTTTAAGTTCTTTTTCATTATTTCTATTATTACTATTCTACTATTCATACAATTGTATTGAGAATTTGGATTTGTGTTTGATACTCAGTAGTGCTCATGTACTTGTTGACACGAGATCCTTGGGAGGGCTGTAGCAGTGTTGCTGTAACTTTCTCACTTATTTCATGATATTTTCCGTTGTTGAGTTATTAAACCATGTTCATTCGAATTCGTAGTTATTATGTGATTGTCGGCTTGCCTAGGAAATAGTGTTAGATGTCGGTATGGCTCCAGTGGGAGTTGGGGTCATGACAAGTTGGTATCAGAGCTCTAAGTTTCTTAGGTATCATGAGTCAATAGAAATTTTAATAGATTTTTGCATATCGATATGGAGACATCTGTATTTATCTTCGAGAGGCTACCGATTATTGGGAAACTTTACTTTCTTGCATTCTTATTTCACAAACTTGTTATTTCCTAAGTTTGAGCCCTGACTCTTCTATTCTCTCACAAATGGTGAGAACACGTGCGACCAAATCAGGAAGATAGCCACCAGTACCACCATCTAGGGCCGCAAGAGGTTGGGGCCACGGTAGAGGCCGAGGTGGGGCTCGCACTGTAGACAGAGTAGCACCAGTGGAGCCACTAGTTGCTCCAGTTGAGGAGCAAGTTCCAAATACAGTTGAGCCGGTGGGTCCAGCTTAAGCACCGGCAGCGCCTATTGTTATTCATGGCCTTCAGGAAGCCTTGGCTCATATTTTGACTATGTGCATGAGTCTGGTTCAGGCAATTTCTATTCCAGTTGCTCTAGCTACCTCACAGGTTGGGGGAGGTGCCCAAACTCTAGCCGCATGTACTCCAGATCAGCTAGCTCAGAGTCATCAGATACTGGGAGTGTCATCAGTTCAGTCGGTTGTAAGTACTCGAGCCGAGGTTGGTCCAGCTTTGACCTATGGGGAGAAAAAGAGGTTGGAGCGATTTGGGAGACTTAAGCCGCCAAAGTTCAGTGGAAGATAATCAGATGATGCTCTGGATTCTACGCACAATGAGTAATTTATAGACTAGTGGAGTTGCATTTACCACTTTTTAACTGACTGGGGCAGCCTACAGATAGTGGCAAGCTTAAGAGTTGAGCAAGTCAGTTTCTACGGATCCACTTACATGGCACGAGTTCTCACGTATCTTCTTAGAGAAGTTTGTCTCACATACTAACAGAGATGAGTTGCGTATAGATTTTGAGTAGCTACACCAAGGAGATATGAATGTGACTCAATAGGAGATGAGATTCGTGGATCTGGCCCATTATGCTATATGGTTTGTTCCCACTAAGAGAAAGAGAGAGAGAATGAAAGAGAGAAAGAGAGAGAGGGGAGGAGGGGTCAGGATCAAGTTTGCATGCTTGAGCTTGAGAGCGGAAGGGCAAGAGGCCCCGTGTTTTAGGTGGTTTTAGTGCTACCTTTTTTGGAGGTCAGTCATATCACAGTAGAGGTCGTCCTTTTAGGCCCACTCAGATAGCTCGTCAGGTTCCTCGTGGTCCACCAGCTAGCCACGGTTCATACACCACTCATCTAGCCCAATCGTCTTTCAGTGCACTTCCAGCTCAGAGCTCGTACTGTCCTCCATCAGTTTAGGGCTCTACAGTACCGGGTTTTTTCAATAGTTGTTCTAGTTCTCGGGGTCTGGTTCAAGACCCACAGTCATACACAGTTTGAGGTTGCTATGATTGTGGAGTGTTGGGGAATGTGAGGAAGTATTCCCCCATCATTATAGAGGTCCCGTGCAGCATGGAGGCCAGACTTTGACTCCTACACTAGTTGCTACACCACCCACTCAACCAGCTCGGGGTAGAGGTCGTACGTTTTAAGGTCTTCCCAGAGGAGGAGGCAGTCAGGTGGTGGTTAGGCTTGTTTTTATGTGTTTCCCACCAGAGTAGAGGCAGTTGCTTCTGATGTTGTGATCACAGGTATTGTTTCAGTGTGCCACATGGATGCTTCAGTATTATTTGACCCTAGTTCTGCTTATTCATATGTGTCATCACACTTTGATCGTTATTTGGATATGCCTCGTGATTCTTTAGCTATGCATGTTCATGTATCTACGCGGGTAGGTGATTCTATGTTGTGGACCGTGTATATTGATCGTGTGTGGTGGCTATTGGTCGATATTGGACGAGAGTTGATCTTTTATTTCTTAACATAGTGTATTTAACATGATTTTGTTCATGGAATGGTTTTTGCCATATCATGCTAGCCTTGATTATCATGCTAAGACTGTGACGTCTGCAATGGCGGGTGTGCTGAGGTTAGAGTGGAGAGGCTCCCTAGATTATGTTCCTAGTTGAGTAATTTCACATTTGAAGGCTCAACGGATGGTTGAGAGGGGATCTTTGGTAGATTTGGCCTTTATGAGGGATGTTAGTGCTGATACTTCTATCGTTACGTCAGTTTTGATAGTGTGAAACTTCCCAGATGTGTTTCCAGTGAACCTGTCGGGCATGTCACCCGACAGGGACATTGATTTTGGTATTGACTTGGTACTGGTCACTCAGCCCATCTCTATTTCAACGTATCACATGGCACTTATTGAGTTGAAGGAATTGAAGGAGCAGTTATAGGAGTTGTTGATACCCAACTTTGCCCTCATATTTTTTCAAATAGTATATATATTTTCAACTTCTCATCTTGCATTATTATTTAATTTATAACATTTATACAAGTATTTTTCATAATTTTTCACAATTTTTAGAGATTTAAAATTAATTTTCTTGCATTTAAATTACTTAAATATTTATTAATTATCCCTTTAAATTAGTTATGACGACGTAATCATCCAAATTTATTATTTGCATCCACATATATGTTTCATAATATTTTACTTCATTTAATATAATTATGTTTGTGTTTCTTAAGCTATTTATATAATTTTGCAATAATAGCCTATATTCTATGCATAGTTACATTTATTGTATTGTTTGCGCTAAATAACATTTTTATATTTTGATAATATCAAGCTAGTATTCTAAATCATTTTACTATATAAGTGATGTTTCTATTATTTATTAATCTCTTTTATAAATTATTTTTTTAAACCATTTTGCATTATTTAATTTATAGCCAATTCAAGGCTAATTTTAGGACCACATTTGGCCCAAATCTTTAGCCCAACATCCCCAACCCAAGCCAGAAGACCCCTTTAATGGATCCGGTCGCGACCCCTCACATTTAATCCGCCCATTTCCTATTCGATCTTGGCCGTTGATCTTAAGTGATTAACGACCCATAATAAATCTCCACCTCTCTTTATAACCCTCACCCCAAACCCTAAAGACCCATTTTCCCCGCCCAACTGCCTTTGTATTCTCTCTTCGCTCTCACACCAAAAACCCTAGCCGCCTCCATTGAAATCCTATCTCCTAATCCGATATCATATGGAAAATCTTCCATATTCCCTTTCCTTTTTTGCACACACGATGGTTCTTACCAAATCTTCAATGTTACGGTACTTGGTACTCGATTATTTATGGAAGATAAGTCAGCGAGTGTTCGTTAAACTCTGACTCTGTACTATCCTCGTGTTTTTGACCTAATACACTTGCTCCAAGGCTATATGGGTTTGATTCAGTGAGATTCTTGGCCATCTGTGTTCTCCCTTTTGAAGTAGGGTTTACCCGATTTTTCTCCCAAATTTATTCTGAATTGATTTTGCATTCCTCTCTTTCCTTATGTGTGTTTGATTTTGTATGTGTCTTTGTTTGTTCGTTTAAATCTACTACTATAAAAACCCATCCCTAATTTCCCCTCTAGAGACCGAATTTTTTTATTGTTATTGCACTCACTATACTATTCCCTCACTCTGAAACACTTGGATCTATGGCCGGATGAATGCCAAGGCCATAATATTATAAAAATAAGCTCCTCTGATGCAAGCACTCCTGAGAGCCCTTCTCGAGGCTCTTGTTAACTCTGAAGCCTCGGTGATCTTGGGTTCTTGCTACCAGTATTCTGAACTCCTTAGTCTTTTGCTCGTTTAATTTCGATATTGGTTAGTGTCCTTAACTCTAACAATGTTAACTATTTTCCTTCTGTTTATCTAGGAAATATGTGTTCTATTTGTTGATGTTGTTTAAATTCTGTAAGCATGATTTAGTTTCTTTGTTATTTATGGATCCCTGATATTGTAATTCCATAAAATTGTTTTATAATCCTTGCAATTCCATGTTCTTTATTAGTTAAATTCAGTAGGTTTTAGCATATGTGAGATGTATTCATTATTGGAATAGATTCCAGATTTCTTAGTTTGTTTTTAGACTAATGTATGTTCTCTACTATATCCTGCATTTCTATGTTTGTATTATAGACTTTGTGAAGTTCTTCTTGTCCAATATGATACATCTTTGAGGTTGTATTGACTAGCTGAAGCATATTTCTATTCAAGTTCTGTTGCATGTTTGGTTTTGGATGAATTAATATGTTAGTTCTCCCTAATGTCTAGGCAATTGGGTGCGAATGGTTATGCTTTCTTGTTTCATTCCCTTTTAAGTGATGCATGATCTCATGATTTAGGACACTGCTGAGGATTATAGTAGGACATGCTATTAGTGTTTCCATGTTGTTTGTGGTCTCCCTCATGTGGAATTGCATATCCTTCTGACAATAACTACTTCGAATGAGACTCATTTGTTTAAAATCTTCTTTCCGACCCTTTTAGTTCAATGCCTAGATTGCTGGGAAATTATCATGTGTGTGTTTGTCCTGTTAACTTAATGAACTTTCTTTTTTCAACCTTCTTAATGTGTAATTGTGTTCAGTGTGTTATACCCTTCTCTTTATTGAGTGATTTTTCAATATGGTGTTGATTCTTCTATATCGAACCCATTATTCAAAATATTGTCTAGCCAGTTGGTATGATCCAATCCTCTTATTCAACCCATCTTGTTCCTTTAGATTCTAAGAATTATGACCATTGCTAATAGACTTCTGAACTGTCAACTGGTGACTATATATGGTTTCTCTCATCTCATTCTGGTAAGAGTTCGTACATAGCCATGAGAGTGTAGTTGATACACTCTCACACTTGAGATGTTGGGTTCGGAGTTTATTGTCCGTGTGAAAGGTGAAGCTCGTTGAAGGTCCATGTGTTGTTGGGTTATATATTTTGGGCCCGCTATGTGTACTGGTCTTGTAATCTTTTAATATGTAAAATTCGCACTTGTATTCATTAATTTTGGGTCTGTAATAATTTTTAGACAGAAATAGATGGGGAAATTAGTAAAAGAGGGGGTGGGGCACTCTAATCTCACCTAAACGGGTAGAAAGCATGCCTATAGGATCTATGTGGTTTATTCACTATTTTCTTTACATGTTTTGATGTCATGAGTAGAAATCCTGCCTGTAGGAGTCACACGCACACACATCACCTAGAAATATGCTCTTTCCAGTATTTACCTTGCATGTTTCACTACTATGTGTCCTTAGATGTCATATATTAGGGTGTTGTAATATTTTACTCACCTAGATTACACGCCTATAGGACTTCAAAATAATCAATCTATTAATTGTTTCAATTACTTTTAGTGTGCTGCTTATTTAGATACAATGACTATAGGTCTTTAATATTCTAATCAATTGTTCCCCTTGTTTTTTTTATACTATCATCCGTTTAAGATGCATGCCTATAAAACCAGCGGTAATAATTCAGAACTATGACTGTTTCATTAATTTTTTATGCAAATGATTAGATATTATGCCTATACGATTTGCAACAATCAACTCGCCTATGCGTTAATCCAGAAATTGTTGCACTGCCCATATATTATTAGAATCCACAATCGCTTAGAAATCATGCATATAAGATTTAATGACTCTAATACGTATGAACCCTGTCTGTTTCTTGAACTGCTCGCGTGCCTTCATTGTTTATGTGTGGAGGCTAACTTGGGCCTTTGATTATCTTTACATGAAGTCCTATTTGTTTTGAATGTCACCTAGTTTACCATTCTTGAGCCGCCTAAGTACATCTAGAACCATCCAAATAGGGGTCCAAAACCTCCTGGACCATAGGCATGGGACGGGTAGTACACGCATAGGGTACGATTTAGAATTGAATTAGAGTGCCTTTAAGTAAACAACTTTAACATAGTAAATGAGTAGCAGGAGATGATAGTATATACCCGCTGAATAATATGAGTAACTCCTACCTTAAGGGAGTTATGAAGTATTATTTATGTTGCACGGGGTGATCCTTTAGGATAAAAACTTAGGACTTCCCTGCCCCCCCCCCCTTTCCCTTCACGTACTTGTTACCTACACTTAGTTATTTAATTTAGACCAACAGAGTTATATCATTATAGTCATTAAGATTTGTACCAATTCCCATGTGTTACAATAAAACTCTTTGATTTTTATATTTTGTGTTTATTTTATCATCTAGCTTAATTACATAATCCACATAGTCTTAATTTCGGCCGGAACTCATAGTTGTGGACCTCGAAGAGTGCCTAACACCTTCTCTTTGAGGTAATTTGAGCCCTTACCCGATCTTTGGTGATGTTGACTGGTCAAACAGAGTTATTTGCATAATGGGTGCCCTAACGCAGCTTAAAAATCGTTAGGTGACGACTCTTCTCTTTTAATACCTCATTTAAAAGAGTTGCCACACGTCAAAGCCCGTTTTCGCGCAAAAACGGGGCGCGACAGCATGACGACTCTGCTGAGGAGACCTAGGCTCTTACCATAATGAACTTGACTTATATGGATTACTTTCTTTGTTACATGCACATCCCTTCCCTTCTTCACCTTTATTTGTTTAAATTTGTTATGACATGCACATTTCTTCCCCTATTCACCTTTATTTGTTTAACTATGTTGTGACAAGAACATCCCTTCCCTTCTTCACCTTTATTTGTTTAAATTTTCTATGAATGCACATATTTTCCCCTATTCACCTTTATTTGTTTAAATCTGCTGTGACATGCACATCCCTTTCCTATTTACCTTTATTTGCTATGACCATTCTTCGTCTCTTTTCATCTTGTCTAAGACTGCCATATCATGCATTTCCCATCCCTACTTCCTTACCTGCTTTATTACATTACCTCATATATTTTATGAACTAAGTTGACTTCTTTTTTTTTCGCCTTTCTTCTCTATTCTTTCCATGCTTAATTTTTCTATCTTATTTACTGCTTTTACATATTTATCATGCAAATACTTGGCAATGTGTTATTATTTTTGCATAAAGCATGTTCCACATCATACTCCATTCGTGTTAATTATCAACATAGCGGTTCTTGATGAGTGTCCGCTCTCTTCAAAAATTACCCTTTTTAAAATTGGAAAGGCTTGTTTGTGGTAGACTAGTCGATCAGCGGTGCAATCGACGATCCCGTGCCTTTCCCTCTCAAGTTGTCCACTTAGGAGTACCAGTCTAGACCATTCTAGAAACCCTAATCCAACATGAAATGTACATGCATCATGCTAAACCTAGTACGGGTTGAAGCGTTATTAACGTAATAACCCGCTAAGATAAATCTTTTCCAAAGTCCAACGAGATTTCCACAATCCAAATGGATGCTATCATACTATGTGCATTACTTGGAGAAAATATGCCAACGTGTTGATCATTATTGCGTAAACAATTTTGGCATTCATGAAATGATGCAAATGTTGGCATCAATTTTCCCCACGTCTACGTGTCTCTTAGGCCTACCTCGGGCACAATGAGGTCCCCAAATTAGGACGCGAATTATTGCTTGACTTTGTGAAAAATGTTTTAACATCGCAGACACTCTTTTAATATTCCTTACTAACTTGGTTAACTTTTGCTTTTTCTTTCTTTTTGATTATTCCCATTCCCCAAGGTTGGTTCGTGCATACTGGCATCGTCACCATATCACACTAGATCCAGAGGTCCTCCACCTCCTCCTCCGCCAAGCGATCTTAAAAGCAAAAATAAAGGAAAAGGGAAAATGGATGATTTGAGTGGTATTAGAAAAGACAACGCCACCATGGCAGAAAACGTCAAAACTTCATATGGTCGAAGTACTCCGGCGTAGAATGAACTGGTCTTACGTCTGGAACAGAAAATCCTGGAACTACAAGGGGAACTTGAGCAGGTCTTAAATTTGACAAACCTTTCCCTCACCCTCAATTTCCCTGATATTAACCAACAAAATTCGACTACCCAAAACCAAACACCACCACAAAACACAAAAAACCAAAACCCACCACCCAATCCTCCTGCACCATACCAGTATCCCGCACCTCCTTAGAGCCTTAAACCTCCACCAGTACCAACTCCCCAACAACACCATCATCATCTAAATCAATACCCACAAACCACTACTTATCGCACTCCCCATAATGCACCATAACCTACTCCTGATCCCCAAAACTCAACCAATGACCACCCTTATTCCCAGATTCTCGGAGTTCATCAAAGCAATCCAATATATGTGGAAAATTTACCCCACACCCTGCAACAAACCCTATACATACCTGAATCGAGCGAGAAAGACTTACTCATTAAGACTGTGGCGGAGGAACTCAAGAAGCTCACTGGCAGGGTTCAAAATGTCGAAGGTGGTAAAGGCATTGAAGGTTTAAACTATGGGGACTTGTGCATTCAGCTAGATGTGGAACTGTCGGAGGGTTACAAACCTCCCATTTTGAAATGTTCGATGAAACCGATGACCCGAAAGTGCATCTAAGGACATATTGTGACAAACTTGAAGGAGTGGGCAAAAATGAACAATTCCCCATGAAACTATCCATGCGAAGCTAACAGGAGATGTGTTGTCTTGGTATATCAGTCAGAACCCGAAAAAGTTGGGTAAGCATGGTGTCAAACATCATGGACAGATTCAGGTTCAACAGAGAAAATGCACCAGACGTTTTCTACATTCAAAACCTCAAGAAGAAACCAACAGAGACCTTCCGCGAGTATGCTACTCGGTGGATATCTGAAGCCGCAAAAGTAAGGCCAGCACTTGAAGAAGAACAAATTAACAAGTTCTTCGTCAGAGCTCAAGACCCGCAGTATTATGAAAGGTTGATGGTTGTTGAAATCACAAATTACCCGACATCATCAAGTTAAGAGAAAGAATAGAAGAAGGGATAAAGAATGGGATGATGACCAATTTCGAGGCATTGCAGGCCACAAATAAGGCCTTGCAATCGGGAGGTATTTCGAAGAAGAAAGAAATAGATGTTGTAATGGTAGCCCAGGGTTCTAAGTCTCCTCTCACATACCAAACACCTCCACCCACATACCAACCTTCACCCCCAAATACCAACAACCTGCTACCATCTACCACGCCTATAATACTCAGCTCGCATATTACTATTCACCACCACCCGCTCGCCAAAACTACCAAAAACCACGACCAAACTTTGACCGCAGACCACCTAGATAATACACCCCAACTGTTGAACCCATAGACCAACTATACGAGAGATTGAAGGTTGATGGTTATGTTGCTCCCATTCCTGCCGTCGGTATGGAGGATTTTTCCCAGTAGACTAACCCTAACAAAACATGTGCCTATCATTTAGGCATGAAGGGTCATACCATTGATAAGCGTCGCACCCTGAAAGATAAGATTCATACACTGATTGACACTAAGGTCATACAGGCAAAGGAAGTTGCACCAAAGTTTGTAACAACCCTATCTCGGATCATAGAGGTGAGGGAGTGAATGTGATAGAGACTGATGAGGAATGGGATCTGGAGAGGTCAATAGGACTCATTCGAGGGGGACATGATCCTAAAACATCTTTGGTCACCCTCACACCAGTTGTGGAACAAACCCAAGCACCATTTGAAGTCAAGGTAACTACACCCTTCACTATGATGGTAGCTCACACACCATCATACAAGTCTGATTCTATCCCTTGGGACTATGTTACGGAAGCAAGGAGAAAGGGAAAAGCAAAAATGGAGGAAACAGGTGCGACACAAGGCATAACTAGAACCGACAGAGTTTATACATCTGGGAACCTGCAAAGAACAAGCAAGGAAGCCGCATCTAAGCCTCATGTTGTCAAGACTGGAACCGATGATCTTTGGAGAAAAGTAAAAGCAAGAGAATACTTTGTTGTTGACCACTTGAAAAAATACTCTGGCCTATATATCCATCTTGTCACAGTTGCAAAACTCCAACACACACATGAATGATTTGATGAAAGTGATGAGTGAATCTTATGTACCCACCAACATCACTAATGGGGAGATGGCTAACATGGTCGGACAGGTATTGGAGAGCCACAAAATCACCTTTCATGAGGATGAATTACCCCAGAAAGACTAAGTCATAATAGGGCACTACACATCACAGTGAAATTTGAGGATAAGTTCATCACCAGGGTCCTGATAGATGGGGGTTCAAGTCTCAACATATGCCCACTGACTACTCTGAAGAGATTAGGTAAAGGCATGCACGAGATACAGATGGGAAGCATGAATGTGAAGGTGTTTGATGGATCTCAAAGAGCCACCATAGGAGAAATCAACCTCATCCTACATATGGTCCTAGCCTAGTTTGATGTCGAGTTCCAAGTTCTAGATATATCTGCTACTTACAACCTATTGTTGGGACGACCATGAATACATGTTTTCGGGGCAGTGACTTCAACCCTGCATCAGGCTGTGAAGTTTGATGGAATCATCAGGAGGTGATTATTCATGGAGATGGAAGTAACCCCATCTACACCAATCAAACTCTTCCAGTCATCGAAAACAGGAAGAAGCTGGGTGGAGAAACATATCAGCGGATTGAGCGAGTCAACGCAATTGAAAAAGACTGATGGTGGAGAAACAAGATAGAAAGCATACTGCTATGGAATGGGTATGAACCTGGCAAAGGTCTCGGCAAAAACCTTCAAGGGATCACCAAACTCGTACAACCGCAGCATCATGGCACAAATTTGGGCTCGGATATGAATATATTTGGCAAGAATACCAGAATTGGTCACCACCATGGTGTGGTCCTTATTATCCACTGGAACAATCGGTACCACCTCAGCACCAGAAGATAACATGATGTGGGGATCTGAGGAAGATGAAGTCTTAGCTGGCATAAGGAAGCTATTTCTAGATGAAGAAGATATGGATTACAGTGTAATAGTTGAGGAGGAGGAGGAGGAGGAGGAGGAAGAACTTACCATTCAGGCCGTGGAGAAAGGGGTTGTTCTCAAGAACTGGATTGTTGCACCATCTCGGGCCCGTCGAGTTCCTGGGTAGCTTGGCAAATTAGCATCAGTAATTTTAAAAATAGTTTTGAGCATTTGAGACATTTTCAGCATTTTGTTTTGAAATAATTTTTTGAGTCATCGAGTTGCAGTTGTTGACGTTTTTTAAGACTTTATTAATGCATTACTACTTTTCGTATTTATTATTATTCTCTACATTTTTCTTTACAGCATTATTATTACCTATCCTGATGAACCTACGACTGTGACATGTAATGAGACAACACAACATAAGGATAGGGATTCAGAGGATCTATAAGATGATATAATACCTGAGGAAACCTTCAGAGAAGTGGAAAACTTTGAAAACAAACCAAAGTCTAAGTTGGAGGAAATTGAGGAAGTTAACTTAGGGGATTACGGAATGGTCAAGGAAATAAGCATAAGCATTCACCTATCACCATCAGAGAAGGAAGAGTACATTAGATTCCTAAAAGAGTATGAAGATATCTTTGCATGGTCCTATGACGATATGACTGGTTTGAGCACATCCATAGTGTCTCACAAGCTACCCACTAATCCCACGAGTCCACCGGTAAAGCAGAAGCTCAGAAAGTTAGAGTCGGTTATGATTTTGAAAATAAAAGAGATCACCAAGCAAATCAAAGCCAAGGTTCTTAGAGTGGTCGAATATCCGACTTGGTGGCCAACATTGTGCCAGTTCCGAAGAAAGATGGGAAAGTTAGAGCATGTGTTGATTACTGAGATCTAAATAAACCAAGTCCCAAAGATGATTTCCCGTTGCCCAACATACACATACTAATTGACAACTGTGTCAAGCATGAACTCCAGTCCTTTGTAATTTGCTTCACAGGATACCATCAGATATGGATGGATGAAGAGGATGCTGAAAAGACAGTCTTCATCACACCATAGGGGATATACTGTTACAAAATGATGTCATTTGGTCTGAAGAACGCTGGATCCACCTACATGAGAGCCATGACAACCATTTTCCACAACATGATATACAAGGAAATAGAGGTGTACGTGGATGACGTTATCATCAAAACTAAAAAGAGTACGGATCACATAGCAGACCTGAATAAATTCTTCGATCGGCTTCGAAGGTACAATCTGAAACTGAATCCTGCAAAGTGTGCATTCAGAGTCCCTACTGGAAAATTATTAGGATTCATCATCAATCGCCGAGTGATTGAGTTAGACCCATCAAAATTCAAAGCTATCCAGGACTTTCCACCTCTGAAGAATAAGACAGATGTGATGAGCTTTTTAGGGCGTCCCAATTACATCAGACGCTTCATAGCACAATCAACCGTGATATGTGAGCCGATGTTCAGGATGCTGAGGAAAGATGTTGCAACAAGTTGGACTGAAGAATGCCTAAAAGCCTTCGAGAAAATCAAGGAGTATTTATCTAAACCACTCGTTCTGGTCCCACTAGAACCAGGAAGACCTCTGTTGCTTTGTCTGTCCGTATTGGACGGAGTTTTTGGTTGCTGATGCGAGACTAAAATGCATAGTTTAATATGTAATATACCTTACATTTGAGGTGATTTAATGATAAAAATACACTCTTTATGTGATTAATGGAGTTTATTGCATGTGTAGTTGAATTGGATATGGAAACAGAGCTAAAGGGATGCAAATACGTCGAAAAATACGCGAAAGGAGACAACCGGGCGATAGCCGGGCGACAGAGCCCTACAGCCTGACCCTACCTGGTGTTATCCAGGCGTTAGGGCTGAAACGCCAGCCCTACCCTAGCGTTAGCCAGGCGTTAGGGGGCCTTTGGGTCAAAACGCCTGGGGTTCCCAATTTTGGCCAAATCTGAGTTTTAACGAGTTTAAGTGTTTTTCGGTCGAAATAGAAGTCCCCTACACGTTTAGGATTCGCCCTAAACATATAAATAGACTCCTAAAAACACAAATACGGGTTTAGAGAGGGCATTCAAAGGATTCAACAGAAGAAAATCATTGAAGTGCCAAAACATCGATTTCTACATCTAGTATTCATTACTTTGTATTTCAATTATGCAATTTATTTTAGTTTTGATTCTCAAGAACATGAGTAGCTAAATTCTTTAGTCTAGGGTTTTGGTAGAACCCGTTGGGGATGAATTCATTGTGATATTAATATATTTTGGTTGATTAATCTCGTTTTGTTCAACTACGTTCTTATTATAGTTGATTGAAAGGGCCCTTGATTAACTATTCCTATTTATTATGTATCTACTTGAGAGAGAGTGCATATTTAGGTAGTTTCTTGAACAACACCACTCCCGGAGTATAGACGAAAGTCATAACCGAGGGTTTAGAGGTTAGATTAGAGATAAAGATACCTCGGGTGCAATCTAAAGTGAACTGTATTGTGATCTATCTAGCGTAACTTGAGAAAGTGCATTTAGTAAATTATCATAATTACTTGAGAGAGATTTATGATAGTTAGAGCGTTCATGATTGACAGAGATAGCCAATTAAACTATAAGACATATCCAAGGAAGAATTCACCAACGGGGGAAACCATAACCTTAGACCCTTTATTATCATTGTTACATTAAATTGTTAGTTAATTGCTAGTTTATTATTATTGATTGTAGAATTAGTTAAACATCACCAAATTGATATTCAAAGTCTTGAGAAACTTGATTTAGCAACAGTTTAGTATTTTATAGACTCAATTGATACGTAAAATTCCCTGTGGGATCGACTTTGAGTGTAATACCCCAGATTATATTTGCAGCGCCCGTTTAGTCTATTTATAAGACATAGTTGAGCGTGATCAGTTGCATTCTGGTACAACATGATGAAACTGGAAGAAAGGAACATGCGATATATTACCTCGGGTGCAATCTAAAGTGAACTATATTGTGATCTAGCTAACGTAACTTGAGAAAGTGCGTTTAGTAAATTATCATAATTACTTGAGAGAGATTTATGATAGTTAGAGCGTTCATGATTGACAGAGATAGCCAATTAAATTATAAGAAATATCCAACGAAGAATTCACCAACGGGGGAAACCATAACTGTAGACCCTTATTTATCATTGATTACATTATATTGTTAGTTAATTGCTAATTTATTAATTTGTTATTAGATTTGGTAAACATCACCAATTGATATTCAAAATTCTTGAGAAAAGTGATTAAGTAACAGTTTAGTATTTTATAGACTCAATTGATACGTAAAATTTCCTGTGGGATCGACTTTGGGTGTAATACCCCAAATTATATTTGCAGCGCCCGTTTAGTCTATTTATAAGACATAGTTGAGAGTGATCAAATTTTGGCGCCGCTGCCGGGGAATTAATGATATTATTAATTGAGTTAGCAGAAATACAAAATTTTGAAATATAATCAATTTTCTTCAAAAATTTCGATTTTACATTGAAATTTAACGTTTGCTAACGTGTTGCAGG
>ML316675.1:2567-28654 GCA_005239505.1 Nicotiana paniculata | reverse complement strand
CATAATAATCTGATTCATGCGGCGTCATGATATGTAGGCAATCCTCATAGGATTCGATCATAAACATAAAATGAAAAAAAGGGAAAAAATCAAAGAGAGAGAGAAAAATAAGAAAATCGAGTGGACGAAAATAATGGCAAAATAAGAGAGGAAAAACAAGTGTAAAACAAGAGGGAGGCAACAAAAGATAGTGATTGGGAAAGGTTTGGGAGTGAAAGAAAAAGAGAGAGATGAGGAAAGAGCAAAACGCGAAGAGTTAGCTAAAAGTCGGGATGAAGCATGCAGCCGTTTAAATGAATGATTAGAAATTTAACTGTCTAGGTGCATTGAATCCCAAATGTGCGGTTGCCTATCTGTTAAATCTTTTAACGCTGACAAGTTTGCTGTTGTCATTGAGTACAGGCAGGTGGTTAGTTTGTTTGGAATTATGGCAACCCACCCATACAACACCAGGTCTAAAGACAAGTTGAGCATGGCTGGCAAAGAGCTGGATGCAAGTGTTATTGATCCGTCAAGGGAGGGAGAAGAGTCTAATGTAAATCTGAGAGAGGAGTTACATAAGTTGAAACACCAAATGGAAGAGATGTACTAAGCATGGATGAAGGGGCATCCACCACCATCATACCCCGCCAACCCTGCTTTTATCCCGTCACTAGCTCAATCTCAAGAACCTCCACTATTGACTCATCTCCGCAACATCCACCAGGCTTCCCCCATTACCAGCACAATCAGGGCACCACTTCCCAAACCATAGAAGCACCACCAGCCAAACCAATCCTATACCCCCCTCCACCAGCCACCCATGTTTTCGTAGCACCCCCGCTCGCTACACTCTATCGATCCTCCAGTGAGCCATTATTCCAGACCCAAGATAACCAATACTATCCCCCAGAGCCTACTTTTAAGGCCCCAAATCATTACTCCTACACTCCTCGTTTCGACCTCCCCGTCGAGACTAAGAAACCACCTAAAAAGATAGTGCGGGAGGAGATGTTCAGGAAGGTAAGAAGCCTGGAACAATCGTTCAGGAACATGCAAGGATTGGGAGGCCAGGTGAGCGTAGCCTACAAAGATTTGTGTTTATTTCCCGATGTTCAGCTGCCTGTGGGATTCAAAATGCATAAATTTGACTTATATGATGGGCACGGAGACCCGGTGGCCCATTTGAGGGGATTCTGCAGCAAAATTAGAGGAGCCGGTAGAAAAGATGAACTACTGATGGCATACTTTAGCCAGAGTCTGAGTGGCGCGGCATTGGGGTGGTACACTCGTCAGGATCACAGCAGATGGTATACTTGGGATGATTTTGCCCAAGCATTCGCTCGTTACTTCCAATACAACATCGAGATTTTTCAATATCATTTGTCTTTGACTAAATTGAGAAGAATCCTAGTGAAAGTTTCAGGGAATACGGCTTTCACTGGAGAGAACAAACGGCAAAAGTTAACCCCCCGATGGAGGAAAACGAAATTGTGGAGTACTTTTTGCAGGCTCTGGAGCCTACTTACTTTGGCCATCTGATATCGTCCATAGGCAAGTCTTTCAATGAGGTACTAAAGATGGGTGGCATGGTGTAGGATGGGCTTAAATCAAGCAAAACCATGAGCTACTCGGCCATCGAAGCAACCACCCAAGACATTTAGAATGGTACCGGGGGAGTGATTGGATAGAAGAAGAAAGAAGATGTGACAACAGTTGATTCAGGATCATGGTTTGGACCGAGGGGCCCGTCACCCCATTATATCCAGCCTCGACCCCATCATCGAGCCTACTTCAAACTCCATATAATCCACCCCAACATTACTTCCCATCACTGGACCCTCAAATTTCCGTCCACCACGCCTAGTCATAGACTCAACCTCCTTCCTATTCACAATGGGATGCCCCAGCCCCACAAAATACCTACCCAGCTCCACAAAATGCTTACCCACCCCCGCGATCCTATCGATGTCCTGCCTGCCCAAGTTTCCGGCCCAAACAAATGTTCAGAAATGAGAGGTTGCAGCGGAAGAAAATTTTCACCCCTTTGGGGGAGTCTTATACAACTTTCTTCCAGAGATTGAGGCAGTTAGATGTGCTGAGTCCAGTTGAGTCAAAATCGCCAAACCCTCCCCCAAAGAACCTTGATTACTCCTTGAGTTGTGCCTACTGTTCTGGTACTCCGGGACATGATACAGAGAAGTGTTGGCATCTGAAAAATGCCATGCAAGAACTTATCGACACAAACCAGATTGTAGTCCAAACCCCGGAGGCACCCAACATCAATCAGAACCCATTGCCAACCCATGATGAAACCAACATGATCGAGATAGTACATAAGGAAGGGAACCCAAGAAGCCCTCACCGTCCGTCATGAGGATTCGTTCTAGTGAGGTCAAGCCAGTCAAAAAACAAACGGTTGAAATAGCAGTGAAAAAGTTGAGCACGACAAACGGTGAGCCGTCTGTGGTAGTTGAGAAAAGATCCCCAAGTAATGCTGTAACAAAGCAAGATGAGTCAAAGGTGGTCATGCCAAGGTTGGCGAGTAAGCCTATCATAATTCTAAACGGTGCCCGTACGGACTTTGTCATCATCAAACCTGTAACCCAGTTGCCGGGAGTCAACACCAAGGCTATCCCATAGAGCTACGAACGGGTGATAGTGACATATAAGGTAAAAGTGAAAGAAGAAGTTAATGAGGACCAGGGATAAACTCGTTCAGGGAGATGCTTTGCCCCGGAAGAGTTAAGGAAAACTAAAACATCCAGAGATAACACAGTTCTAGTAAAGAAAGCAGTCACTGAAGAAGAAGCAGAGGAGTTTTTGAGAAAGATGAAGGTACAAGATTACTCCATTGTGGAGCAGCTGGGAAAGACGCCCGCTCAGATTTCCCTGCTATCATTGTTGATCCATTCAGATGAGCATCGTCTAGCCCTGATGAAAATTCTGAATGAGGCTCATGTCCCCGACAAAATCTTAGTGAACTATCTAGAAAAGATCGCCACCAAAATATTTGAGGTGAACCGGATCACCTTCTCTGATGACGAGTTTCCCGTGGAAGGAACTGGACACAACAAAGCTCTCTATCTTACGGTAAAATGTGGATATTTTGTGGTCACCAGGGTTGACACGACCCAAATTTCCCTCCGTTGGGTATCGTGATGGCACCTAGTCTTAAGGACTAGGTAAGCCTAATATTAAGGTATAACAACAATAATAAATAGAATCTAATACCTTTCTGAAATAAATAATTCTTTACACACTTTATATTCCCAAAACCCGGAAGTACAACTCATAAGCTTTTAAGAATTTACACTGAACTCCTAAAAATACCACTGTTCAAAATAAGTGCAACAGCGCAAACAAAGTATAAGATGGTGACTCCGAAACCGCGAACGCTGAAGAGGTTTTACCTTGAGTCTCAACAACAGCAACCGTGCTACTATAAATCACTCGGTAGGCTATGCGAAAACCTGGAATCTGCACAAAAATGTGTAGAAGAGTAGTATGATCACACCACAGCGGTGCCCAGTAAGTATCAAGACTAACCTCGGTAGAGTAGTGACGAGGACTAGTAAAGACACCCAATGGTCTAATAAAAACCGAACAAGTATCAGTATAGAAATCAGGGAAGTAATGATATACATAAAGGCTACGCAATATAGCTAACAAGACAGTGAATTCGATAAGAAGGAAAACAATGTGTATCAGCGGAAACCATGAAGAAACACAAAGACTGAATAAGACATAGACGATCCCAGCATGTAAATAAACAACACGTGCATGTAATGACTCGACAACTTCAACCACTTCTACATCAAATTCATAATCATCTCCACGAAGTTCCGAACCTCGGACAAATCACCATATATGGGTCCTAATATCCGAACCCTAACACTTGGCGTCTTGCGCCCTCATTCGAGTACCAACTGCACGGACGACTCACGTGCCAATTGGGTCATTCCCACCCATACGGTAAGCACAACAGGAGTATGTATAATTGACAACAACAAGGTATACTTGTGTAGGTGTCCTAACATGATTTTAACAACCAATAGACATAAGGAAAACAAAAGAGGCAACACATACATTTTCATCTCATAAATTTCCACACGAATGAACTCACACGGTAAGTGTTCCAATACACAATATCAACAACAACGAATGCCCCCAGGCCAACACAAGTATCACAAACAATCCATGCCATAGCCCACCTTGTCACGCCACGTGTACAATATTAAAGTATATGCCCTCCTTGTTTCGCCACACGTGTATAAACATGTTCCAACCTTGTCACGCTACATGCGCAACACTCAATCTCGTATCCCGCCTTATCACGCGGCATGTGCAATAATAATAGTAAACACGGCACGGAAGAAACCTCGTGCAAATCCCCATATCAACAACCGCACGGTAGAAACCTCGTGCATCACCACAACCAGTACAACAACAAAAACAACACGGGCAACAATACGGAATACAATTAATACATCAACTCAATAACCTTCGATCACAAGATAGGCAAACTAGTTCACGAGAAATAAACATAATAAGGAGAGCTAGGAATATGAAGAAATCACTCCACAAGGAAGGAAAATAGCATGTAACAGCCACACCTAATTACACGGGCGAACAACAAGAAATCAACACAAATCCGATAACTCCATATAAGGCAAGTCACGAAGGTATAGAATATCTAAACTTCCTTTAAGGTTGATAAGTTACGAGAATATTCAACAATTTCCACTTAAGGACAAGCATCAGAGAATAATCGTAACTTCATTTAAGACCATAACAATTATAGTTCGAGATGAAGATAATTGCAAATTTGAGATACACAGTTAAGAAGATATAAAGGAAATAAACCTTTAAATAAGTCAATTAGGAGTCAAGTAGGCAATAAGAGTAAATCCAAAAGTAAGAACTTCCACATTTAAGCAAATAAAGATGACACTAGAAATTAGGAAATTCAACCATGCTAAGGACACTTCTTACTCGGCGAATCTAAGGATCTAAGATTCCTAAAGGGTGAACTATCCACAAATAAGTCCGAGCATGCACTCGTCACCTTGCGTAAACGGGCTACAATCAACATAGAAGACTCAAATCCTAAGGGGTAATTCCCCCACCCAAGGTTAGGCAAGATGCTTACCTCAAAGACGGCAACCCGGTACTCAAAAACAGACTTCTTGGGCAGGAAAGCCTCCGGACGGCTCAAAATCAACTAAATAAATTTCAACATACATATAAAACGTATAAGGAATGATTCTGAATAATAAAGTATCAATCTTTACAAAATCATAAAAATCAACGCAAAAGTCGACCCCCGAGCCCGCACCTCGAAACCCGGCAAATTTTACAAATTCCGATTAAGTCGACCCCCAGGCCCACATCTCGGAAGCCGAAAAATTTTACAAATTCCGATACGAGTTCACCCATACCAAATTTATCCAATTTCGATAACGTTTGGTCATTCAAATCATGAATTTTAATTTTTGAAGTTTTCTTTCAAAAGCCACAATCCCCTCACCCCAAAACACAATTTAAATGATAAAAACAAGAACTAACTCATGAAATATATTTAATTCTAGTGAAAGAACACTTACCCACTCGATTTGTGTGAAAATCCCACAAGGAATCGCCAAAAACCGAGTTCTAGAAGTCAAAATATGTTTAAAATGGTGAAACACCTAATTTTGCAAACTTATATTCTGCCCAGTTGTTTTGTGAACCGCGATCGCGGAACATGGTATGCGATTGCGAAGAACAAAGAGGAAAGCTGTCGAGGTTTTTCATCGCGAACGCGACAAGGAGTTCGCAAACACGGAGGAGGAGAACAGGAAGCTATGCGATCGCGTACTGAAGAATGCGAACGCGAAGAACAAAGTTTGGGTGACCAGTAGGGACACATCGCGATCGCGAAAGAATCACTGCGATCGCGATGAAGGAAAAATGGGCGGGGCAAACAGAACACTACGCGATCGCGGCTTGGGCTACACGATCGCGAAGGAGGGCAACAGACACCAGAAAAGTAGTTCAAAAATTGAAGAAAAGGACCCGTAGCCCATCGGAAACACACCCGAGGCCCCCGAGACCCCGTCTAATCACACAAACAAGTCATATAACCTAACACGGACTCGCTCGAGGTTTCAAACCACACAAAACAACACTAAAACGATGAATTAAACAAAAAATCAATGAAATTCCTCAAAACTTTTTTAAACATCAAATTTTGCATTTAAGGTCCGAATCACGTCAAACTAAGTCCGTTTCTTACCAAATTTCACAGATAACACATATAAATCATATCGAACCTGTACGGGCTCCGGAACCATGATACCTGCCCGATATCACAGGTTTCACCTCAAATTTCATTTTCAAAAACCTTTATATTTTTCAGAAAATAATTTTCTTTACAAATTCATTTCTCGGACTTGGGACCTCGGAATTTGATTCTGGGCATACGCCCAAGTCCCATATTTTCCTACCTCTATGACCGTCAAATCACGTGTCCGGGTCTGTTTACCTAAAACATTGACTGAAGTCGACTTTATTCAAATTTCTAATATAAAATTATCATTTTTAGAAGTTTTTCACATAAGGGCTTCCTGGCTACACGCCCGGGATGCGCACGCAAATCGAGGTGAGATAGAAGGAGGTTTTCATGACCTCAGAACATAGAATTAGATAGAATATATAAGATGACCTTTTGGGTCATCACAATCTCCCCCTCTTAAACAGACGTTCATCCTCGAACGTGCTAAGATATATCTTGAACTCATCAAATCAATGATTGCGCATTTTCCAACTCACGCCCGCGGGTGATCCCACGTCACCCTCATCTACATAAGACTGACGACACCACCAAAACCGCAATTTAGCTTTTCTATTGCTACCAATAAGCCCCATACCTCAATTCTCACCTTCTGCTCATTTCCAAAATGCTTGATTCTAGATCCACTTCCGACATTAGCCCCATCCAGCTGCATTAAATCATGACTATACTCATAAGGCAGGACCACACAATATGTCACATCACACATAGGCTCACAACAACAATTGGGTCGCAATGACTGTCCGAAATAAACTCAGTATTGGCAATTAGCCTCATATCTGGTAGAACTATATTCCCAACCTCTATCACACTGATAATGAAGCAATAAGCACAAAGACTTCATAACCTTGACACCCAGATCACAAAGCCACAACTAACACTACCGGGCACACACCCCGCAAGATACAACTCAAGGAGCACAAAACGAAAATGACTGAATATGAAAAGAAAAACACATAAGGAAACTATCAAACAAGCCCGACAGGCACAACCCTCTATCAATGCTAACTTAGACAACAACATAACAAGGAAGGAACTAAAGCACATGAACAAATCACAAGGATACCATCCTGATAAAATTTCCGCTGCGGTACTCAGCCCGGTCCAAACATATCGGCTCACAAAATATCACGATGACCTCGTCCTCAACTTTAAATCACATGTCGAAACTATATCATACCAATTGAAATTCCTCTAGTAATTCATCTCAGCTGATAAAATCATAATGCTAGTTGATCTCACATCTCGATGGAGTATCAAAATCACAACTCGTAAACAAAATACTCAGCAATCACATCAAACTTACCATACTGGACAACAAGAATTTACTACTAGTCTCATATCTCTCAATATTGAATAGAGACAAACAATAGACATGGGCTACTACTCACAGAATCTCCCAACAGGAGCAAACACAAAAATAGAGCCCAAAGAATGAAACTCACTCATAAACAAGACAACAATGAGGGAACTCGTCCCGACCAACTAAGATATAATGAAATACAAATGGTGACCCTCTTTAACAAAACAAAGCATACCTGTACTATAACATCTGGCACAACGGCCTCCATCCTACTATACGGAACACATCAATGGGCCGGGCCTCCCCCTCTGAGGCACCTTCTACGAGCCTGAGTGCCCTACTGTAACACATCTGCTCGGAGCCTGGGACAATCTCTCGTCATGTGGCTGATATCTCCACACTCAAAACAACCTCTCTGCTGACATGGCTGTGGAATTTGCGCGACTCGGGTACTCTGAGACCCATGAGTACCTGAAACCCCATGCGAAGCTGGAAATGCAAACTGAACTGGCCGACCCATAAAACCTCTATCGTGTCGTACCTTGCCTCCATAGGATCAGTAAATCTCTGTGGCCCACGAGGCCTACTCACCTCTCTGCCCTCTCTCTCCTGACCTCGTCTAACATTTCTATCATCATCCCGCCTGTCGTCTCTCTCACGATCTAGCATACCCTCAACTCTGCGAGTAATCCCTACCACATGCTGAAATGAAATATCCGAATCTAACTCGCGAGCCGTGCTAAACCGAATATCACGCCTGAGGCCCTCAATGAATCTACGAACACGCTCTCTAACCGTAGCGACCAAAGTAGGTGCATGCCTGGCCAAATCACTGAACCTGGCGACATACTCTGATACTACATAGTACCTTGCCACAACCACTCAAACTCCGCACGCCATGCATCTCAAAGGGACTGAGGTACAAACTCACTCAAGAACATCTCTTAAAACTGACCCCATGTAAGTGAAGCTGACTCGGCCGGGCTACCCAACTCATATGCCCGCCACCGCTGATAAGCCTCTCCCATGAGTTGGAACGTAACGAAAGCAAACCCGCTCGTTCCCACAATACCCATAGTATGTAGAATGCGATGACACTTCTCCTGGTCACCCTGGGCATCATCTGTCGCCAATCCACTGAAGGTAGGAGGCTGGTACTTCTTGTACCTCTCGAGTCTAATTTGTTCCTCTTCAGATGCTTCTACCCTAACCATGGGCGGAACTGGGATCCCAGGCTGTGCTGCCATGAGACCTGGAACCTGACCAACCTGATCTCGCTGCTCCGGAGTATGGGCGATGTGAGTCTGAGCTCCTCCCCCGCCCTGTGAAGTAGCTGGTGCACCCGGAATCCATCCCGCCTCAGTAAAGGTACCAATCACATCCCAGAACTGTGCCAAGGTCTCCTGATGTCTGGGTGTAATAACAGGCGCCTCTGATCCCCCCAACTAGAATTTTTGGCGGCTTCTCAATGGCTGCTCTACAGGTTCTCTAGCTGCGGCACATGCCCTTCGTCGACCTCTGCCTCTACCTTTGCCCCTGGCGGCATCTGCTCTGGGGGTAACATCCTCAGAATCTGCAGCTCGCGTCCTCACCATCTGTGAGAGAATTGAATGATAAATTTCAAACTTCAAGATCAATGAACTCACACGATAAGAAAGAAGGAAGTGAAATTATCCTAATAGTCTCGTAGCCTCTCGAAGATAAGTACAGACGTCTCCGTACTGATCCGCAAGTCTCTACTAAACTTGCTTATGACTCGTATCACTTATGAACCTAGAGCTTTAATACCAACTTGTCACGACCCAAATTTCCCTTCGTTGGGTATCGTGATGGCACCTATTCTTAAGGACTAGGTAAGCGTAATATTCAGGAATAACAACAATAATAAGTAGAATCTAATACCTTTCTGAAATAAATAATTCTTTACACATTTTATATTTGTCACACCTCCTTTTTCCTCCTTAAGGTTGGATAAGGGAGTTTTTCCACTTTAAGTGACACTATTTTATTTTGGGAATATTTATTAATTTCAGAGTCGCCACCCGGATTTTTTCGATGTTCCGGGACACCATTTTATCTATAAAAATCCCAAAGCTAGGATATTTTGACTCTATTTTAAGTTGTCTGCGACTAGAAATCCGAGTAAGGAATTCTGTTAACCCGGGAGAAGGGGTTAGGCATTCCTCAGTTCCGTGGTTCTAGCGCGGTCACTTAACTATTAATATTTGTCCTAATCATCTAATTATTTACATATTTTAAACTTGCTGTTTTTATCCTTTTTTTTACTTTTTAACCGCTTTTAATATTTACGGATTTATCTTGAAATAAGTCACGATGGCGTGCACTTATTTGTTTTTGGACAAATTATAACTACGCCACATGAAATGCACCCACAATTACAATGTATGATTTTTATTATAGTTTGAAGTAGACGGGGACATGAGTTATCGCACCCGAGTGTAGATTACGTGGTCAAACCTTTGGTCATGAAGGTTTTATAGTGCCTATTTGAGGCAATGTTCGATCATTCTTTAATTTTTCTATTTTTGAAAGAGCGTTTTAGTTTTAAGATCGATTAGGACGTTTATGGATTTTTCTTGGACAATTTACGATGGCGTACACTTGTTTTTTTTAAGCACATGGAAAGAATGTCACATGAAATGCACCCGCGATTGCTATGTGCATTTTTATTAGTTGTTTAGAGTTAAGGGTCGGGGGCATGAGTTGCCACTCCCGAGTGTAGTTTATTGTAATATTGAGGTAATGATCAATTTTTTTCAAGTTTCAAAGTAAAGGTGTTCATTCTACCTAAGGATTACCTAAAATGATGTTCAATAGCCTAAAGATAGCATGTTTTTTGCTATGACCACATTTAGCCCCAAATTGTATCACTTTAGGCCATCCTAATTAAGCTCTCCTTGTGATAAGACTGCTAGTTCTGGAAAGAATTTTTGTTTTTAACCAACGATGGAAAGTATGGGAATCAGAACGTCCCACATTCGTTCAAATATGTACACTTAAGTAATTCATATATCTAAATATTTTACTTGTTAATTCTAATACGGATGGTCAAGATGCAATCACTCTAGTTCTTCTAGAATTTTATGATTTCTACCAAAAATCATACCACATGCGGTCTTTATTAATTTAGAAGAAGTAACCCTTATCAGTTCTAAACAAACTAATCTCATGCTTCCAAAGAATTAAAGTTCGCACGTATGTATACGTTGATTTTCGCAGATTTACAAGACTCAAGATAAACTGAATGTAATCTACTGATTCTACCCACGTTGAAACTCTACTGAATTTGAAATAAACATTTTTTTCCAATAAAGGGTGTTTATACAGGTTTTACATACATTATTAATATCATTTGCAGTACAGAAAAAAATTTAAACTCGATTTTTAATTTTAGGAACATGAATAAAATTGAAACTAAGCGTACAATCCAGTCTTAAATTACATTACAATGAAAGCTCAAGAAATACAGAAGGGGGTTGTAACTTGACTGCCACTATACACTTTCCAGAATGAAAGAAACTAAAAATAAATTCTACCTAACTTGCGGACTCGAAACTCCCTTGAAGCCTTACATTTGAGCCTTCTCTTTGGAATATGTAAATACCACAATTGATTGAGTGTTATGCAACTGCCAGAACCAAACTGACCACGAAAAGCTCAATATTAATTCTGATAATGCTTGTGTTCAAACCATATTACCTGGCAGAATTATTTACGCACTTTCTCAGGGTGAATGTGATCATAGGAGAATCAACTCACCTCTAGACTTGTCTTTTTTATACCTGAGACCTTTAGTCCATATTAATTTCTTAACTTGATTATTTAGGCATTTCGAGAGGATAAATTTGATCAGCATAAAGGATTCCAGATTTTCTCCTCTAGTGAGCCTTTGATTGTCCATTTTACATCCTTTGAAAGGACAATTTCAGCAAGTTAACTACTTCTCATGCACTGTTATGAGACGAATTTGACTATCCAAAGAGTGAAATTTACCTACCTTAGTGCTAACATTAACATAATTCTAAACTATATGGTACTTTAATTATCTAGGCATTTTGAGGGGATGGATTTGACCATTCAAAGGTTCAAATTCCTCACCCTAATGCCCTTCTTAACTACATTCTTTATACTATTTTAAGGGGTAAACTTCAGCCAACTAGTGTTTATGCACTACTATAGGGTGAATTTGACTATCAACCAGTCAAACTCATCTACCCTAGTGCTAATGCTAACCTATCTAAAGACTTGCTTATTGAATCTCTTTATTGACCAAAGAGACTCAATTGAAAGCATATTTTGTGCACTCTTAGGGAAAGAATCTGACCATAGAAAAGGCCAGATTCATCATCCTATTGCAGCTTGTTCTATTATTTGGAACTATGAATATTAACTAAACGGTCATTAAACCACATACACCAATAAAAAATACCAATATCAAAACAGTATTTGTCACACTCACAGGTTCATTATCATGCTAACAAACATCTATAAAACCACATTTACGTACAACAGAAGAAACAACCTTATTTATCAAGAACAACTTGCTTAAGCAATGAGAAAAAGATGAGAGTCCCAATCCAACATTTCATTGAGAACAAGAAGAGTTAATACCATACCTTTTAAGAGTAAAGCAGTAGAAAATTTGACCAAATAAAGGTCAGATGCTAAAAACTGGAGATCAACACAGCAACTAACAGGACACAAGACCAGCAGTAGAGAAGCCCAGAAAGTGAGAGCTTGGAAAAACAGAAATTGAAGCAAGACCAACAAGAAAACAGATTTCAACCGGATAAACTTTTAAAACCCAGAAAAACCAGTCAGCTACCACCCAAGTTTAAGAATACCAAGACTAAAGGAAACCAGATTTTTTCAGATATTTCTTTACCTAATCGGGTGTTCTTTCAGTATAGGATTTCTATTGTGTGTGTCTATATGAAATTTCTGTATCCAGATTTTCAGCAGGGCCCAAGGTTAAAAAAAAATTGTCCTGAATATGTAAAGAGAAAGTCTATTTATAGGATATTTGGGAATGGGATATTCTTTGGAATATTCCCTATCCAAAAGCTGAAAAACAGCACTCAATAGTACATAGGGCAACTGTCAACCCTATCTTTGGGACAGCTGCCCCTATTCTAGAACTTTCCTCTTTAGAAAATACCCTTTTAACCTTAAGAGCCTGATTTCCTAAACTGAGTTACCTAATTTACCCCTTAGAGTCCCTGAATTTACCATTGGGTAATCAAGGTTAAACTCACTTGGGTTATTATTTAACTCTAGCTACCTAACCCTAGTTATGTTCTTTAGGTGACTACTAGTTATTCTTAACTATGGTTGAGTCAAACTAGTTAACGGTTAATTGATTAAGTTCCTATTAGTTAACTAGGTTTAGCTTGTTAATTAATGTGAGTCAATCAACTTAATTCCCTAACCTAAGCTAACTGATTTGGCTTGGTTAATCCAAATCAATTACTAAAATCAGAAACTTGACTAACTATTAAGTCTAGGTTAACTAATTTGTTTTGGTTAATTAATCCTGAACTAACTATCTTAGACAACTTTTAGGGATAAGTTAAATACTTAAGAGACTATTAAACTAGGTTAACCCATTAAACAAGTGATTATAGGAAATTATTTCTAACTAAATTAGTCTTGATAAGTCTAGGTTGAACCATGACCATACACTGTTTTAGAACTGAGTTTTAGCCTAATTAGTTGATTAGTTTTCTAATTATTAACTGATTTCAACTTGTTTAGGATTTTGGTTGAGAATTAACCAAGTTGTTAGACTTAGTCAGTTTACATGTATTAAAATCCTTTTAAGTTTCACTTGAGCCTAGGGGGAATTAGTTTGTTTAGGTTATTTGAATATGCCAATCTAACCTAAAAGTTGAATTTAAACCTATCATTAATTAGAGATTATTATCTAATTGCAACTAATAACGTGGGCAGCAAAGTCAAACAACAACCTCAATCAATACACAAGCAGACAACTACTACAATAAAGGCATATGAGTTCAGGGATTCATTAACTAGTTCGTTCATGTTCATTTCTTGACAAAAAATCCACAAACACACAGACGCCTGAAAATCAGCAAAGAAAAGAAAACTGAAACCTAATACTAATCTTTGTTACACGATAAGTAGAAAAAATACAAAACCTAAACATTTAAATCATGCAAAACAGTGATAAAGAGTTCTTAAGCTAAATACATTTGGGGTTTTAAACTAAAAAAAGAAAATATGAACACGTAAACGAAATCAAACAATAATGATGTAATGAAGGAAAAAAGTGAGTAAACGACGGCCTATTCATGCTATCAATCAAGAACACATAGAAAGGGAGTTAGGGATACCCGTTAAAGGGATTTTTGCCGGAAAATAATGAAATAGTCGGACCTTGGCCGAACTCCCGAGGGTTTGAAAATGACTCAACCCCACAGAATTCAATAGCCCTCGTTGAGAGCTATCGATCCGTGTAGGTTAGAGTCATTAAAAGTCTTCGAGTCATCTTGTAGAAGAAAGGTTAGGGCTTCGGGTTCTTGGATCTGAAGTTGAGGATTTTCGGATGATTTTTTGAAGAAATAAATGGTGGGAGGTGGCTGAGGATGGCAAAGAGATTGTTTGGTGAAGATTTGGGGTCATATGGTGGTGGTCCGCCACCGGTAGGCAATTTCCGGGCGCCAGAAACCTAGGGCGGCTAGGTTTTCTCGAAACATAAGAGAGAGACAGACGGAGGGATGGGGGGCTAGGGTTTTGAGGGGGTTGGGATTTGGATGAAATGAGGGTAGGGGGGTTGTTTGGACACTTATATAGCGTAGGGGTTCTTAGTTCTGGACTGTTGGATCAATGAGATCCAACGACTAGGGGGCTTGAGGGATGAAACGGGGTCGTAAGAATTACTGGGGAGGGAGGCAGGTGGCTTATGCGGTAATTGGGCTGGGGTGTTATGGGTAGTGTAGTGTAGAGATAGGGATTGGGCCTGGGTATTTCTAGTCCATGTCCAAATTAATTCTCCTTTTTAAACTAATCTAAACTACTTAATAATTTTTAAATTAACTTAAAACTCCACAAAAATGTATTAATTAATTCTAACTTAGTCCAATTATAGATTTATTGGTAAATAAATTAAGGGTAAAACAATTAATTTGACACTCATATATTTTAAAAGAGAAAATTAATTTTCACAATTTGTTCGAAAAATGACTAAATTTAGCAATTATTTATTAAAACTACATTACATCAAATAATCACCATCCGTTTGTTATTTTATTCAATTAATTATAAATAATGAATATATAATTCCTTGATAATAATGATGCGCCTAATTACGCAAATTTAAATAATTTTAAAGGATGAATTATGAATATGCAATGCAAAAATTATTCACAATTAACAATAAAGTACAACAAAATTTGTGAAATTAATTTATTTTGTTGAATTTTATAGGAGTATATGGTGGGTGAAAAATCACATGCTCACAGCTGCCCCTGTTTGCTCGGAAACACGAAGAGTTTTCGGGCAAAGACAAAGTGAGCAGTCGTGAACGAATTTTACCCATTCACATACTCCTCGTGAAGCATTTTTATGAAGTTTGACCGAACCCTGCTTCAAAGGTTGCCTACTGATTCTTGGCTATAAAGGAATCAGGTCAGTGTAGTTCTGGAGGTTTTGGTAGCTGGGACTACCGAGTAACTGTGGTTTCACTGCGGTTGCTGCTGTTACTGCTGCTGATCTCCTTATTACACCCAAGTACAAAACGAAGGACTAACTAAAACCTATGAGCTGCTAAATTACAAGATTCCTATCTAAGACTTGGTGTTGAGTCTTTATCTTTTGTTGACTCTGACCTGGATCCTGATGCTTGTTAGTCGCAGGTGCTGGTTTTGTCTTGTCGTTCCTCAAAGCAGGATATACTGGACGGATGACTTCAATCTCGTCCTGAATAGTCCACATCTTCACCGTTTGTGCACTTTTGGATTCAATCTTCTCTTTCCTCTTTTTGTTTTTGTTATTTTTTGGATCGAAACTTCTTCTTTTGGTCGTCTGGAGTTCCAATGTCCAAGAAACGTAATCTGCACAAAAATCAAAACAAACGAACGGAATTTATGCCCCATTTTTCACTAGGAAGATTTTGTGAGTTATTGTAACAAACTCTATGTTATTTCATTACTGAAAGCAATGAAAAGCCGGGACTGGTGCACCGGAGTTATTGCAGACTAGGGAGTGGATACCCTATATCTCGTAGCAAGATCAACTAGGGGTCAGGAGCCCTATGTTGCAAAATAAAATCAACTTAGGATTGTGTACCATATGTTTGAAAAGAAATCAACCAGGTAGTGTATACCCTTGATTGGAAAAGAAATCATCAATAAGGGAGTGTATACCCTTGATTGGGATTGACTACAAGAGTGTATACCCTGCATCGGGAAAAGAAATCAACCAGGGAGTGTATACCCTTGATTGGAAAAGAAATCATCAACCTGGGAGTGTATGCCCTTGATTGGAAAAGAAATCCTCAACGAGGGAGTGTATACACTTGATTGGAAAAGAAATCATCAAACAGGGAGTGTATACCCTTGATTGGAAAAGAAATCATCAACGAAGGAGTGTATACCCTTGATTGGAAAAGAAATCATCAACCATGGACTGTATACCCTTGATTGGCATCGACTACGGGAGTGCATACCCTGCGTCGGGAAAACAAAAATCAATTAGGAAATGTATACCCTTAATTGGAAAAGAAATCATCAACCATAGAGTGTATACCCTTGATTGGAATTGAAATCATCAACCAGGGAGTGTATACCCTTTATTGGAAAAGACATCATCAACCAGGGAGTGTATACTCTTGATTGGCATCGACTACGGGAGCGCATACCCTGTTTCGGGAAAAGAAAAATCAAATAGATAATGTATACCCTTAATTGGAAAAGAAATCATCAACCAGGGAGTGTATACTCTTGATTGGAATACAAATCATCAACTAGGGAGTGTATACCCTTGATTGGCATCGACTACGAGAGTGTATACCATTGATTGGGGAAGAAATCATCAACCAGGGAGTGTATACTCTTGATTTTCATCGACTACGGGAGTGCATACCCTGCGTCAGGAAAAGAAAAATCAATTAGGGAATGTATACCCTTAATTGGAAAAGAAATCATCAACTAGGGAGTGTATACCCTTGATTGGCATCGACTACGGGAGTGCATACCCTGCGTCAGGAAAAGAAAAATCAATTAGGGAATGTATACCCTTAATTGGAAAAGAAATCATCAACTAGGGAGTGTATACCCTTGATTGGAGTAGAAATCATCAACCAGGGAGTGTATACCCTTAATTGAAAAAGAAATCAGCAACCAGGGAGTGTATACCCTTGTTTGGAAAAGAAAGCATCGACCGGGGAGTGTATACCCTTGATTGGAAAATACATCAATTAGGGAGTGTATACCGTTGATTGGCATCGACTACGGAAGTGTATACCCTGATTGGAAAAGAAATCATCAACCAGGGAGTGTATACCGTTGATTGGCATCGACTACGAGAGTGTATACCCTTGATTGGAAAAGAAATCATCAACCAGGGAGTGTATACCCTTGATTGGAATCGACTAGGAAGCGTGTACACCCATGTCGGGAAAAGGTGTACCTAGGGATTGGAGGCCCCATACTACTTTGAGTTATTTTCATCTTCAGTTCGTATCTCTTCTTTTTTTTTCTTATGCGGGAAATGTGTTTTTGAGGAAGCTTCCCTTTCTTTGGAGTTAATGCTGCAAAGCTCCTTCTAGCTTTCGCGCCATTCCTTTTGATTGCACCTGCTTTAAAACAATGGTTGGTTTTGCGGCCTTGATTTTTCAAGCTGCTTGGCCTCTTCGACGAAGATCTCAACTGTTTGCTTGTTTGCTGGGGATTGGGTTTCATCTCTAATCCCGAGGACCTTGGCTTTCCAGATTTTGTTATGGTGACCGGTCACGTGGGACCCAACATTTTAGCTTTATTTTGCCTTTGTAGGCCTTTCACTTGCTTCCCTTTTGATTTCATGAGTATTCGGGTGGAGGGGAGGGGAGTTTTGGCCCCTCAAATTCTGCTACGACGGTTGGTCGTGTGGGACTTAACCTCTCCAGCTTTATTTCGCATTTATTGGCCTTCCATTTCTAGGTTTTCCCCTGTTATTAATTTAAAACACCGGGAGTGCTTTTGCTTTTTAGACTTTGCCGAGAGGGTTAGCCACGTGGAAATTAACATTTCACTTCAACTTCCTTCATAGGGATTTTGCTTTGATCTTCTCCTTTCAAGAGTTCTGTTTACAGCATCGGCCATTGTTGCCAGCCGGGATCGACATGATGCCCCTGGTGAGGCTTGGTGCCCTTTGTATGTTGGCTCGTGCCAAATGAGAACCCTGTAAATCAGTTTTGCCATACTTTCTTTCTCTTATTTCAGGAATAGAGTTAGAACGAAAGGGATTCAAGAGAAAAAATAAACGACAGAATGGACAATGAATTTAAAGAAAAAGGTTTCCTTTCGGGGAAAGGAAAGAAGGACTTATCTGGAGTGCATGCGTACTTTAATGAACATGACATGCCCTTTGGACTGGATGCCTGATCCGTGTAAATCGTCCGACTCTCATAAATTCATCACAACTATTACCTCGAGATTGAGAAACCTTGCCCCCGACTGCATCCATGTCAGTGACCCATTATCCTTTTCGATCAGTGGTGCCCTTTGATGGTTTTCACCAACTAACCTCTCTCATTTCTCTTCTCACTGTCACCTTGTAGTGCTCTTTGCGAGTTTTCACTAACAAGGCTCTCTCATTTTTAATTTCTCTGCTTACCGTCGCCTCACGGTGCCCGTGTGGGTTTTCACCAATGAGACTCTCTCATTTGCTTGTATTTGGATCCAAACAACTGCATCCTATAATTTTGGACATCTTTTACGATTGATCGATATGACTTGAACAGGGTTTTGGAAAAGAATTTGTATTGAATTACAACTTTGGAACCTCTCCGGCGAAATCATCACCAAACATATTATAACATCTTCCCCAACTTACACTCTTGGGGAAATGTGCATTTTTATTTTGATGTGACTGAACCCTAGGGAGAGGCTGCCTATGTATCCTTTCGGAATCAAGTCGAACGTAATTCAGGGAACTTTTTTTTTTGTTTTGTTTTTCCTCTGTTTTGTTTTGTTTTCTCTTTATTTTACTTTCTTCTTTTTTTTTTGCATTTCATCATCATATTTATTTTTTGCATTTCATCATCATTATTCTTCTTTTTCCTTTTTTTTTTTTTTTTCATTTTTCAATCAATCAATTTTTTTCTTTTTTTTTTGTTTTCCAATAACACTTTCGGGTTCCAAAGAGGGTAATCAATGAAGAGTTACCGGCTCAAACGGTTTGCAAAAGGGTTAATGATGTTTGGCTAGCGAGAATGAAAGCCTTCTTCATCCCAACCGGAGAAAATTTGAATATATATGGAGGATCAAACATAATACCTTTTGACTGCACGTGCGTTGACAGTTGTTTTAGGGACATTTTCTTCGAGCCCCAAGTACAACGCACTCTTTTGGCAGTACTCTGGCTGCAATGCATGGACCTTTCCGATCTGAACAAATTTTCTTTTGGCTGTTCTGATTCATTATTTTATTTCCTTGACCTAGCTTCATTTGCATTATTTCGAAGTCCAATAACGTTTTGGGATCTTTTGAATGCACCTGCATTGACAGTTGTTTCAGCGACATTTTTTATGCATCCAAAGTACAAATGCACTCTTTTGGCAGTAGTACTTTAGTAATTATGGACCTTTCCAACCTGGACCAATTTTCCTTTTGCTGTTCCGATTCATTGTTTTATTTCCTTAACCCAATTTCATTTGCATTGTGATTCTTGATTCATTATTTCGAAGTCTGGCAGCTTTTTAAGATCTGGGCATGAAGTCCGCATGCATGTCATGTTATTGAAATCTGCATTTAAACAGCACTGAAAGTAGAGTAAGAAAAGAGACATTATTAACTTGATGATATATTTATTTTATTTTTTATCTTTTTTTTTTTGAAGTTTAAAGAGAGAAGGGTTTAAATCGGAAAGTAAGACAACAAAGTAAAAAATCCGGATCACACCCTGAAATAATCTGGACACAGAAAGGATAGTAAGAGTGGCTATCGATAATCGCATCTGATGGGGCAACTCTCAGGCTTGGTGGCCATTTTTGGCTTTTCTTCTGTCTCGGAAATGACTGCAATTTCCTTCTGTGCCGGATAAAATTCTTCATCTTTACAAATCATTCCGACTACCGGCCCAGTGTGAGCAAGTAGGGGATTCTTCATCATATTATGGTCTTCTTCACCCCTAAGCACTATTGCCTGGACCTCGATGAGATCCTCATTTACTCTTTTAAGAGTCCAACAATCTTCAGTATCATGTCCCATTGCTCCAGAATGGTATTCACATCTAGCATCAGCCCGGTGCGAGGGGGACTCAGGGTTCGGTTGATTTGGGGCCACTGGCTGCAGCAGACCTGTCCTTACCAACCTTTGGAACAAGCTAGAGTATGATTCACCAATAAGGGTGAACTGATTCCTTCTTAAGGGCTCTCTTGGGCGAGGTTTGTATTAGGGAACATTTGGTTGGGGATTATATGGAGCTTGGTAAGGATGGGCTTTTCTGGGAACTGGAGCTCGATTTTGGGTATAATCTTTGCGCCGTGTGTAAGGTTGTGCGTTCATCACCGCATAGGGAGGCGGTTCCACGACAAATGTTGCATCATCTTGATAGGGATAATAGTGTTGTGTGACTTTAGGAAGAAAATTGGTCGAATTCCCTGTGGGCCCCCTTTGGGCTCGAAGTCATCATGGCTCCCTCTTCTATCTCGTTTTTGTTCAACAAACTCCCTGACCCATTCTGAATAGTTTCTGATGCATCCTTAAAAGTAGCTTGACTCAAACCTCGGCCGGTTTCTAAACCACTTTCGACCATCTCCCCAATTTATATAGCTTCAGCAAATGGTCTACCCATAGCAGATATCATGTTCTGCACGTAGTCTACCTCTTGGACCTGTAGGAAGACCGTAACCATTTATGCTTCGTCCATTGGATATTTTACCCGGTCTTCTTGCTCGCGCCACTTGGCAGCACATTCTTGAAAGCATTCCACGATTTTCTTTTTCAAATTGGACAAATATTTCTTGTCGGTAGCAATGTCCACACTATATTGAAACTGGCGAACAAAGTCTCGGGCAATATTGTCCCACACATGCCAATGAGTAATTTCTTGACCCATGTACCATTCAGCAGCGATTCCGGTGAGGCTTTCTCTGAAATAGGCCATTAGTAACTCATATTTTCCACCAGCATCCCTCAGTTGGTTACAATATCGTTTTAAGTGACCTATCGGGTCTCTGTGCCCGTCATATTTTTCAAACTTTGGCACTTTGATACCAATGGGCAGGCGAACATGTGGGAACATGCACAAGTCAGAGTAGGAGAGGCTCTTCTGACCACTCAAACCTTTTATGTTCTGTAACCTTTGCTCTACCTTCTCATCTTCCGAGCTATTTCTTCGTGCTCGGGGTTTCTCTTTGTTGTTTGCTGACCCACAGGAGACTTATTTTGCGGGTGTTGAGGGTAAGAGTTTGTCTTGGGCACTGTTGGATGTGCCATAGTGGAGATTAGTGGCACAACGAACATTGCTGGCGGTGCCCTTGAATCTGGCGCCTGGGGGTGATCTACAGAAGGCAGTCCGAGGCCATTAGACGGCATTAGAGGGTGTCCACATGGGATGAGTAGGTTGGTCACAAGGGTGTTGTAAAGACCATCTGAACGGGGAACCAACTTAGGAAAACCAGGGATTACATGGTGGTTCCTCGCCGTTAGACCAGGCATCCCACATTTCCAACATGTGGCGATACAACATTCTACTTTCTTCAGCAGTTATTGATTCCAGCTGCGGAATAGCCGATGTTCGGCTATCCTTAGGACCGATAATTGTCAGATTACTTGCGGAGCCCATCTCTACCTTTGGATATTGTAAAGGACGAGAAGCCAGACTACCACAAAACCAACCACCTAAATATGACATGTCTTATTTGCACACACAACAACTGGGTTAGTTTGAGACAATTAACATATAGGGAATCGCATATTGGGATGCAATGCACCTAACAGTTAAAGTTTCTACCATGTGTTCGAACGGTTGTGTGTTTCATCCCAGACTTTAAATGTCCCTTTGTATTTTTGCCTCTCCCTCTTCTCTTCTTCTTCTTATTTTCATATCTCAACTTTTTTTTTTTGTTATTTTCGCTCTTCGTTTTCTCAGTTATTTTGTCACTCTCTTTTTTTTTTCACTTTCTTTTCACTCCTTTCTTTATTTTTCTACTCAAAATTTTTTTTCACTTTCTTTTTTATTCAATTTGTTTATGGCTATGACCGAATCCGATGAGATTGCCTACGTATCATGACGCCACATGAATCAGATCTTGCGTAGTTCCGGAAGATTGAGAATGACACAAATAAGCTAACTCTTTTTTTTTCTTCTATAAAACTCAGGCATATTTTTTTTTGAATTTTTTTCTTATTTTTTTTTTGGGAAAGGCTTTAAAAGGAGAAAGAAAATATTTTTGGCTTTTGCTTTTTTTTTTTTGTGTGTTTTGATTCAAATGTTTGAAAGAAAGACTTCTAAAAGGAAGAAAAATATGTTTTTTTTTTGGATTTTGATTTGAGTTTTCTTTATTTTTTCTTTGAAAATTTTTAAAAGAAGACTTCTAAAGAAGAAAGAAAATATTTTGGAACTTGATTTTTTTCTTGAAATTTCGTTTTTTTATTTTTATTTTTGAAAGAAAAACTTCAAAAGAAAAAGAAAATTTATTGGATTTTGTTTCTGATTTTTTTATTTTTTTTTATTTTTGGAAGAAACATTTCTATAGAAGAAAGAGAATATCTTTTTTTTTATGGATTTTTGATTTACTATTTTTTTTTTTGGGAAAAATACTTCAAGATAAAGAAAAAAGTATTTTAGATTTTGACTTTTGATTGATGATTTTTTTTGAGATTTTGAGAGAAAGACTTCTTTAAGAAAGAGAATATTTTTTGGAATTTCACTTTTTGATTTTTTTTTTTGGAAAAGTATTTCTGAAGGATTTGTTTGATTTTTTTGATTGATTTTTATTTCCTTTTTTAATTTTTTAACATATGAAAGACTTTGGAAAAAAGGAAAATATTTCTTTTTTTTGGGTTTAAAATCCTTTTCTTTTTTCTTATTTGTTTGGGATTTTCTTAAGGAGGGCTTTAAAGGAAAATATTTTTGTATATTTTTTTTGTTTTGAAAATTGCGGTCGGGACCGATGAGGTTTGCCTATGTATCTCACATCCGGTGAGAATCAGACATGCGTAGTTCGTCCAGTTTTGACGGAACCGGGGAAACATGACTTTTGAGAACATTCAATTATTTTCTTTCTTGTTTATAGACAGAGTTTCATATTTCGAATAACTACCTCGCACTCTTGGTTTTCTGTTTGTTTTTATTTTTAGCCGGTCAACACACAAGCTGAAATAAATAAATGCATATGTAGCAGGTAAGATGCATCACGATAGTCTTTTATTTCGGGTACCCCTGTCCTAGACGCACCCAACCCCTGTGTTGAGTCGCCTAAGTTTAATGCACATGATGAAAATAATCATTCCTACTAGGGATCCAGCATAAGCTTTTGTTATTCTAGGTTTAAACCTGGGGTTTTGTTCTAGACCAGGCTTACCCGAGCAGACAGCTCGAGCCGAGGTCGAGGCAGCGTACCGGGAATACAGAAGCTTCACCGGATTTGCAACTTATCCGTACCTCGTTCTAAAATTTTGATATGACTATAACAAGAAAGAAGTCACACGAAGTGCACACTTCCCAGATGATTTAGAAGACTCAAAGAGAAGATGGTTTCAGCACAACTTATATACATTTCAGATAACATCAAAGCGGTAAAAAGCGGCACTTAGCACATTAGGTTTAAACATGTAAAAATGAGGTAATAATTAAAGCCAAGTATAACAGCTATTCTAAGCTCGAATTCTTGAACCCTGAACCAAACATTCTGGGTTCTATTCCCCAGCAGAGTCGCCAGAGCTGTCACACCTTTTTTTCCTCCGTAAGTTTGGATAATAGAGTTTTTCCACTTTAAGTGACATTATTTGATTTTGGGATTATTTATTAATTTTAGAGTCGCCACCCGGATTTTTGACGATATTCAGGGACACCATTATGTTTTAAAAATTCCCAAACCAAGGAAATTTTGACTCTATTTTAAATTTTCTGCGACCAGAAATCCGAGTAAGGAATTCTATTAACCCAGGAGAAGGTGTTAGGCATCCCCGAGTTCTGTGGTTCTAGAACGGTCGCTTAAGCTATTAATACTTGGCCTAGTTATCTAATTATTTACATATTTTAAACCTGTTGTGCTTTTATCCTTCTTTTTTTTTACTTTTTAGCCGCTTTTAATATTTACGGATTTATCTTGAAATAAGTCACGATGGCGTGCACTTATTTGTTTTTGGACACGTTATAACTACGCCACATAAAATGCACCCCGCAATTACAACGTATGATTTTTATTATAGTTTGAAGTTTAAGACGGGGACATGAGTTGTCGTACCCGAGTGTAGATTACGTGGTCAAGACTATGGTCATGACGGTTTTATAGTGCCTATTTGAGGCAATGTTCAATCATTCTTTAAGTTTTCTATTTTTGAAAGAGCGTTTTAGTTTTAAGATCGATTAGACATTTATGGACTTATCTTGGACAAGTTACGATGGCGTACACTTGTTGTTTTTGAGCACATGGCAAGAACGTCACATGGAATGCACCCGTGATTGCTATGTGCATTTTTATTAGTTGTTTAGAGTTAAGGGTCGGGGGCATGAGTTGCCACTCCTGAGTGTAGTTTATAGTAATATTGAGGTAATGATCAATTTTTGTCAAGTTTCAAAGTAAAGGTGTTATTTCTACCTAAGGGTTACCTAAAATGATGTTCAATAGCCTAAATATAGCATGTCTGGGCTATGGCCACATTTAGCCCCAAATTGTATCACTTTAGGCCATCCTAATTCAGCTCTCATTGTGATAAGACTGCTAATTCTGGAAAGAATTTTTGTTTTAACCAATGATGGAAAGTATGGGAATCAGAACGTCCCACATTCGTTCAGATATGTACACTTAAGAAATTCAGATATCTAAATATGTTACTTGTTAATTCTGATACGGATGGGCAAGATGAAATCCCTCTAGGTTTTCCAGAATATTATGATTTCTAACAATAATCATACCACAGGCATTCTTTATTAATTTAGAAACAGTAATCCTTATCAATTCTAAACAAACTAATCTCATGCTTCCAAAGAATTAAAGTTCGTACGTATGTATACTTTTATTTTCGCAGATTTACAAGACCCAAGATAAACTGAAGGTAATCTACTGATTCTACCCATGTTGAAACTCAATTGAATTGGAAATAAACATTTTTTCCAATAAAAATCAAAATGGGGTGTTTATACAGGTTTTACATACGTTCTTAATATCATTTGCAGAACAGAAAAAAATGTAAACTCGAAATTTCAGGAACATGAATAAAATTGAAATTAAGCGTACAATCCAGTCTGAAATTACATTACAATTAAAGCTCAAGAAATACAGGGAGGGGTTTGTAACTTGACTGCCACTATACAGTTTCCATAATGAAAGAAACTTAAAGTAAAATTCTAACTAACTTGTTGACTCGAAACTCCCTTGAAGCCTTTCGTTTGAGCCTTCTCTTTGGAATCTGTAAAGACCCCAATTCTAACTAACTTGTTGACTCGAAACTCCCTTGAAGCCTTTCGTTTGAGCCTTCTCTTGTGTTCAAACCATATTACCTGGCAGAATTATTTACGCACTTTCTCAGGGTGAATGTGATTATTGGAGAATCAACTCACCTCTGGACTTGTCTTTTTTATACTTGGGACCTTTAGTCCATATTAAATTCTTAACTTGATTATTTAGGCATTTCGAGAGGATAAATTTGATCAGCATAAAGGATTCCAGATTTTCTCCTTTAGTGAGCCTTTGATTGTCCATTTTACATCCTTTGAAAGGACAATACCAGCAAGTTAACTACTGCTTAATCACCGTTATGAGACGAATTTGACTATCCAAAGAGTCAAATTTACCTACCTTAGTGCTAACATTAACATAATTCTAAACTATATGGTACTTCAATTATCTAGGCATTTTTAGGGGATGAATTTGACCATTCAAAGGTTCAAATTCCTCACCCTAATGCCCTTCTTAACTACATCCTTTATACTCTTTCGAGGAGTAAACTTCAGCAACCTAGTGTTTATGCACTACTATGGGGTGAATTTGACTATCAACCAGTCAAACTCATCTACCCTAGTGCTAATACTAACCTATCAAGAGACTTGATTATTGAATCT
>ML316674.1:1468-14883 GCA_005239505.1 Nicotiana paniculata | reverse complement strand
ACATTAATATTTACAGCAAAAATAGTATAGAATTTGGGTGTGGTCAAAAATTAGTTGTTCACAACGTCAACCGGAGAACGAAAATCCTAAACATAATACATCATCAGGACTGGGGACTGCACAGCCAGCCCCGTAGAAACAAGCTGTAGAAGATAGCCGCAAGTCATGGCAATTTCTTTTTTGCATAGAAAAATTCTTATATACTTTTGAAAATAGAAGGAATTAAATGAAATGAAATCCTTTTATTTTTATCTTATTTCTTGTTTGAACGATGAGTTAATTTTGTCATTTGAAAGTTAAACAAGTACTTCAAATGTTAGCGTCGTAATGATTAGGAGACGTCCTCTTCAAGAGCACCGTAAACATAATAGGCTCTCTCTTATAAAAACCCTCACGATAAAGTGTTGGTTCTAGAAGAATTAATGTTCGGAATCTAGAATGCCATCGGGGAAAAATACCCGGGGCCGCATACAAAAAGGACTCAAAAAGAAAACTTGCGCAAATACTCATGGAAAACCTAACGAAAAAGGGATAATACTCGAAACCAAAATGCCTCGAAAGAAAGGCATTCGAGATTACACATAATAAAGTGCAAACATAACAACATGCGTAAAATAATTGAGCAAGTACGAAAGCTTAAGACTTGCAAGAATATTCAAACGAAAGTAAGACTCAAAGGATACTTAAGTAATACTCGAAGGATACTTGAGCAAAAAATATGTTTTTATTTACAAGGACGCGTCAAAGTACAAAATAGAAAAAGAAAGAAAAAGCTAAACTGCAGCGTCTCCGGAATCAGGAGGAAGAGAAGTATTCGTATACAGGAATCAGAAGAACCTGGAGCGTCAGACTACGCCGGGAGTCCATTTTTTTCAGCCAACTCAAGCTCTCGAGCCTTAGCAATTTCGGCATCAAGGTAAATGATACCAGTCTTAGACTCTTCCAAGGTTTTTATCCTCATGCTATACATGGAATAAGTATTTTCAACAATGAGGGAAGTCGCTCGGTGCTTAAGTTCTTCTTTGAGTTGAGTAACCTCGGCGGAAAGGTTTTCCCGGGCGAACCTAGAAGATTTGAGGCTGATGTCGAGCTCACGGACAGTTGAACTAAAGAGCCTATTATGCTCGATAGTTTTCCTCTACTTCTCTTCTAGCCAGGCATATTTCGCCCCCACAACAGCAAGCTCTTCACTTTTGGAGGTCAAGACTGCTTCCAAATTAATCACCCTTTCAGCGGAGGCAACCTCACGATCGGTTGCAGCAAGAACAGCGTTCTGGACTTTTGCCTATTTAGCTTTGGCTTTATCAAATCTAACCCAGCGGCCCAATTTCCTGGCTAGGGATTACCACTTCTTTCTCGCTTTACTACAAACGGGCCTCCAAAATAATGGCCTCGGTAGCCTTGGTTTCTAGTTCCGAGAGGCGGAGAATAGTCTGGTCCCGTTCTGCCAAAAGTTGATCCCGTTCATAAGTAAGTTCTTCCTTCTCATGAATCAGCCTTTGAAGGCCCTCAGAAGCAAGAAAGTTGGCCTACAAAACAAGAAGAGGTAAAACTTAAAGTACATTTGTCCAAAAGTAGAAGAAATAACAGAAGAAGAAAAAAAGAAAATACAATTGCGGCATTGTGCATAGCATTGTTCAGCAAACACTCCCCTGAGAGTGTCTGAATCTTTTCCAGTCTTTTTCTGAAGCAAAAGACTTCAGATAATTAGAAAGCTCCATCGGTCGGGATAGCAGGTTGCACCCGGCAGACACCGAATAAGTAATGTTCCTCCTCCTTTGTAGATCTTCAGAAAGGGCAACGTAATTTTGCCCCAAATTCCCATGAACTGGGGACTGTGGAAGAGGGAAACCTTCTTCATGGTCAGATGCGACCGATGGAGATGATGTAGCAACCGTTGTTGGAAGAGTGGATGAACATGAAATGATGTAGCAATTGTTGGTGGTGGTGAAGGTGGAGATGAAGTTGATGGAGTTGAAGAGTGAGAAGCAGCTGCATCAAATGTTGTGCTGGTTGTTTGATGCTTTCCAACCAAAGACGACACGGACCCCGGTTAACGCAATTGGGGCCTGGAAGCGGGAGTTAGCATATTCAACTAAATCAGATTCTCCCCAAAGTGCTGAGACGTCATCTTCAGTTAGTGCAATTGTATCAACATGTCGAGCATCATGTTGAGATGATGAGGACAGTTTCCTTCTATGTCAAGAAGATCCCTAATCACTAGCTTCTTCATCATCATCGATCATCATAGTGTCGATGACCAACTCGGAAGGAGGACCAGTCATCATCGCCACCGGAGATGACTCGAAGGCATCAGCCTTTTCCCTCTAATTTTTTTTCCCGGCCGCAAAAAAACGTATTCTCTTTGGTTTCTTGTTCTCTCGCCAGGGACTCCGTGAAGAAACGTTTGCGCCCGAAGAAAACCCGTAGACGCATGTTTGAGTAAGTTCCTCCTGAAGCAGCCTCGTCTCATCAGCAGGGTCAGCCAAAACATCCTCCTCAGGGACATCAACTGAGCCTGTAGGTAGACTTAATTTCGTGAACAAGTCAGAAGGGTTCAACTAAGTTCTTCATATACAAAAAGTGGAAACAAGGTAAATTAAAGTTACCATGATTTTTGGCCTTCCACCCGTATTTAAGGGACAGTTCTTTCCACAAACGAGTTTCAGGTGTTGTGATGTCCAAGATCTTCTGAACCCACCGGTCCAAGCCTTCTATCACCGATGGGATCCATCGAGTCGCTGTAACAAATAAAGGTTGAAGGATCGATTCAGGCATGAAAGAATATTTAGTAAGAGAAAATGTATTAAAAAGAACTTATGAGAGCGGTTCCAAGTAACCAGAAAGGATGAAGCCATTGTTGGAATAATGTAACTGGTGGCAACTGTAACGAACCGTTCCATCCACCCACAGTCGTTTTCATCATCCATGCTAGACAGCAAAGCATGGTGGCCACGCTTAAAAAGGTTTATCATCTCCCTGCCGAAGTCTTTAAGGGAATAGAGATTCATTATATAAGCTAAAGTTAGCTCATCTCAAGTTTCTTGGCACAAATGCCGAAGGCATGCGATCGTCCTCCACACTGAAGGACTTACCTGTGCCAAGCACGCCTAGTAGCGAAGGTAAAACTCCACAATCACGGAATATAGTTCTCCGCTCAAAGAAAACGCACTCAAAGTAAAGGGATACGTAAAAAAAGATGTAAAACCTTCCTTGGGAAGGATCACTCGCTCCGATAAACCAGGAGCAATAATATCTAGCTCAAAGCAGCGGCAATCCTCCTTCACAGCAGGAATACTGGAACGACGAATGGAAGAACGATATTTATTAACAGCCTATGTACGAGGGTTAGTAGTAGGAAATTTCTCTTTAAAATCCTTCGAAGTACTAAGTCTTTTAGGGATGATGGAACCCACTTTGGAGGAACGAAATCCTCAGTTTTGTTCTTTCTCTTTGAAGAACCAACGCGTTTAGATGAAGATCCCATTAGAAAGGGAGAAGGAAAAGATTTTGTGTTTGAAGAAAATTAGAGAAAGGATAGAAAACAAGGATGCAAATTAGAAGCTCCAGCAATTTTGAAACGCAAAGAAAAAGGAAGTTGCATATAAGTAAAATTTTGGCGGCTAAATTCATGGCCATGATTACCTCGATAATCGGCAAAAGTTGTGCTGAATCATGGGATGACGCTTGTTTGGGGCATTAAATGCAGAGAGACGTGTGTCTAATCAATTGTCGGAAACCCTCAAAGGGAGTTATAGTAATTCCCGCCAAAAAGTTATTTCTACCAACTTCCCTGTAATACAAGATTGTGTCACCGGAAAGCAGGAAAAAATACGACATGACACATTGCCGCTTAAAGGAAGGACACGTGGAAGGCAAGATGAGGATGGCCACCGAACATAGCTATTCTGCTTGTCACCGGAATGAATAACGATCATAAAAGGAGTATTAAATGATTTGCGTCCAGTAACATTTAATACAGAATATTTTACAGCATTAAGGATGATGGCCCGTTACAAGGAATTTGACATTTATGTCTAACGTTACATCATCATCAATGATCCTTATAACTGACATTAAAGAAGGGCATGATCCTAAGACTTCCTTCCCTAAACATAGCTATAAATAGGGAGCTCAGTTATCATTGCAAATGACACGAATTTCCTGGCTAACTTACATTACGCTCTATACAAAATTTTAATACAATTTTACTTTCTCGCTTTTGATCTCATCATTGTTGTGCCCGAAAACCTTATTCTCGGACTCATCAGCTATATCGTTCCATCTACACTCTAAGGCAAAGTATTTTATATTATATTAGTTATTTCGTTATTATTTAGATCAAATTAATTCACTTGTCTAGAAATCACGAACAAATTCAATTGTACTATTTTACGCGTAAACAGAGAGATTGGTATCCTACCAAATATGGTGCTAAGAAAAGCAATTAAATTTCAGAAGATTACAGTATCTTGGATTTTTGCGCAAATAATAAGTAAAAAATTAGAAGTAATATAATAGGCATGTTGTTTTTTGTAATCCACAATTCAAAGAATATCGCTAAGACAGCTCACTTATTCATAGAACCACAGCATGTTTGTCAGATTCATTTGAAAATTGATATCAGATGCTTCACGTACTCCAACAAATTATATTTCTTTATTGGCAAACACTATTTTAACTATCATTTGCGTACCAAATTGGAAGATGCCCATCCGAATCACTTCATATAAGAATGGATAGTAAGATAAAATAGAAGTTTCAGTTTTTATTTTACATTTCTTCTTTTAACAGATAGCTAGGACCACGTACTGTTTCCCATTTTCTGTTTCTGGCCTTACACTAATGGTAGACTCTAGTCTGCTAATATCAATCTTTTGTACTCCATTTACTTTTACTTATCTATAATGGACTTTATACTTTTCTCAAGAAATAGTAAATGAGATATATATTTACCCATAATAGTAGTAACACTTCAAAATGTCTTGGATAATTTGAGGAACGAGGGGTAAAAAGAAAAAACTGTCTTTCTCATGGGGTGGTTGGATCCACAGGACACTTGCTTAAGTATGTCAGGAGACCTCCAATCTTTCAAGCATACAACTTTCTGTTTGTCTCTGAATATATAACCAAATGCTCAATTTTCCATCAAAAGGCTAGGCCGGAAACGTACTAAAATTATGTATGTTTTTTACTTCTCACCCATCTGTCATTTCAGCTAAACAAATTTGGTCTAAAGTATTTTTCACTTTTTAAATTTCACCTGCACAATGTTAAAAACACGAAGGATGTTCTGGTATTACAAACGGGTTTAATTGAATCTATCACGGTATAAAAATTTATACTTAAAAATTTATTAAAATCACAAAAATAGGAGATAAGGACTCATAATTTTTTATTTTTTTAAATATATATATATGTAATGTCTTCAATGCTAAAACTTTTAAAGTTGAACCAATAAAATTTAAATCCTGGATTCGGCTCTAGTTAAAAAGGTATATACGCATTAATTGAGATAGAGAGAAAAATAATTTAATCAAATAGTGCGTATGCTTAATGTTATAATTTCTTCAATAAGTATGCCAAAACTTCATTGGTAAAAGATTATCATTAAAGGTAAACTATCAAAGTTTGAAATTAAATATCACTCTTTTTAAAACAATTTAAAAATAAAAGTATGTGACATTTAATGGATAAAAGGGGCTTGACAATCAGTAAGTAGTTTTACTTTGCTCTTCATTCTGCCACCACCCTTCTGTTCAAGTGTAAAGAGCTTTACTTTTGGACACCCTTTGACATTTAGAGCTGTAGTAGTAATAGATTTTAATGAGCTATTTGTAGAAAAAGCTACGCCCACCTTCCCCTTTACTGCCCAAAACTCTGCATGTAACAGATTTTAGGCAATGAGTAATATATGCAGTAGTTACTTTCAACTCATCGTCAAAAGTGTTGCTTTTTCTTGGCTGTTTTTGTGTTCTGTATGTTCAAACTTCAGCGTCTGTTCATGGCTCAAGCTTTATAGTGATGGTCAATTAATTCTTTAAAAGGATCGGAGAAAAGGGCGTTAGTCACTTGGAGCTGCATTATTGCAATGCAGTAATCAATTCTCAAGTACACAAGCGTTCTAAGAGGTAGCCATTGGATTTGTTCTACTTGTTATTCTCTCTTTCTTTGTGTTTTTGGGGTTTCTCTAAGTTGAAAGACTGTTAATTTGGTCTGTTGCCTGTATTAGATATGGACTACTCTTGTACAAATAACAATCCCAAAATCAAATCTTTGTTACTATGTATTCGCTTTGCAAGCTGACATTGTTGTAATTTTCTTGGTTCCATTTCATTATTTGAACGTTTTGTAACAAGTATGGAAAAGGAAAGTAGAAGTGTAGCCATTTTCTTTTCTTCTTATTTCCTGCTGCTTTACTTCTTTGAAGGAAGTTTGTTTACTGTAGGAGCCATTGCGCCCTCTGGAAAATTTATGTAGTTTAATCTTCCATACTATGAAGAGGAGCCTTGACGTAACTGGTAATATTGTTGTCATGTCACCAGGAGGTCACGGGTTCGAGCCGTGTAAACAGTCTCTTGCAGAAATACAGTGTAAGACTGCGTACAATAGACCCTTGTGGTGCAGCTCTTTCCGGGACCCCGCACATAGTGTGCCCTATGATTTCTAGGTGAAGTCTGTAGTATTTGATTTCCACGACTGCAGCTTCCCTTATAGACGAGGATTTGATGACAATGTGGATCATTCAGTAGAGGCATCCAATCAATTGAAGTTGGTAAGGAAGCTTCCATGGGTCCTTCCTCTTCTGATACTTTAGCTTTCATACCAGAATGTGACTACATATTTAAAAGTTAAAAAGGATGGACAAGGAAAAGGGTAACCATAGTGGGACTTCCTTTTTACCTTCTCTTCCTTCTTTGATTTCAAGTTTGTTTTTACATCATCTTAAACTGCTCGGTATCAAAAGTACAAGGAACATGATTAGAAACACCAAGAATTTGGAACATCTTAGGATATATTGTTTCTTTTCTCTAGGATATGGTTCACACGGAAGATTGTATTGAGAGCAACAAGAAACAATCATCTAAGGCTGAAGTCTAGAGTTCTTTGACCCAAGAGGTAAGGAAACTGAGATTATACAACTGTGAATTGTAGTGGTTTATCAACAGATTATTAATGTCTATGTTAGTTGAAAATGCATCTCTACAGATAATGCAGCTTGAGAGAAGATTACAAAACCAAGGTGCAATTCGATGTGCTCTAGAGAAAGCATTGGAATGTAAATCTTTCTCACAGAACATCACTTATCTCACCTCAATGTCAATGGTACATCCTTCTGCTCCTTCCTATCGTATCACATAATATAACATGACTCAAAATTCTGATTGCTTCCATTTTGAAATTTTTTTTTGTAAATTGAGCGTTTGACACCTCTTACATCTCTTTGTGAAGCAACATAGCTAAGTGTAAGGCTCATATGCTCTATTGTCAATTTGCCATAGCTATTTTTATTACTGTTTCACTCATGGTTATTCTTGTCAAATTTGAACTGTTCTTTAATTTTGTGCTGTTTTTAATACCCTCTATATCGGTCATATGCTGAGAGTACTCTATTCAATTGAATCCAGCCAACGGCAGAACTGATTAGAGAAATTGCAGTACAAGAGTTGGAAGTACTGCATTTGGAACAGTATCTTCTCTCATTATACCGTAAAGCATTTGATCAACAAATCTCATCCTTGGCTCCTAGATCAACCCAAAGTACCCAAATAAGAAGGTGCCTTGAATTTTCTAAATCTGATGTGATGTTGAGAAGGGAAAATTCTTCTGCTCAACTTGATAACCAATCAGTATCAGATCCATGGAAAGAAACTAATAGCACGACAGAAGACAAAGTTAAAGAACCTGGGGTTCATCGAAGCCATTCTTCACTAACTCAACATTCAGCTCCGTCTCCCCTATCAAATGCTTGTCATTCTAAACCTTTTTCTATGGTGGAGGTAAGTTGCAAAAGAGATAAATTCTTATTGCAGTTTCTCCTCTTTGTTGGAAGGAGTGATTAACTATTATTTATCATCTACAAAGAACTTGGAGAACTGAAAGTTTCTCTGCGATGAATTCTTTGCAGTATGCACAGAGTTCTTCTTCAAATTTAATCAGTTTGGCGGAGCATCTAGGCACGTGTATTTCTGATCATGTTCCAGAGACACCAAATAAGCTGTCTGAGGACTTGGTAAGGTGCATGTGCACCATATATTGCAAACTTGCTGATCCTCCACGGCTAGATCTGTGTCTCTCGTCACCAACCTCATCCTTGTCATCAATGAGTGCCATTTCTCAAAAGGATCAATGTGACACATGGAGTCCAGGATTAAGGAATGATTCGTCTTTTAATGTTCGGTTGGACAATCCTTTTCATGTGGAAGGGTTGAAGGAGTTCAGTGGACCTTATAGCGCAATGGTTGAAGTACAACGTATATATAGAGATAAACACAAACTAGGTGATATTGAACTGTTGTTGCAAAATTTCAGGTGAGGACATCTGTCGTGGGACATACTTTAACAATTTCTTGTTTTAAAATGCTCATTGAGGAATTACATTGCAGGTCAATTGTTTCTCGCCTAGATGCAATAGATCCACAAAGGTTGAGTCATGCGGAGAAGCTAGCATTCTGGATTAACATACATAACGCGTTAGTGATGCATGTAATGATCCTTCTTGATTAAAACGTCAGCACTATAATTTTAGAAATCACATCCACTTTGAGCTGACAGTATTCTTAAACTTTTCTTATATAGGCATTTTTGTCCTATGGGATTCCACAAAAACACGGAAAGAGAGTTTTTCTACTCCTGAAGGTTAGTGCAAAAATTTTGTTTTTTTGGTCAAGAGTTGTTTGGTAGATTTTGTCTTACCTTTTTGCTTAATCCAGGCTGCCTATAAAGTTGGCGGTCATGTAGTCAGCGCCAATGTGATACAGAACTCTATCCTGCGATGCCCAATGTCTAGACCAGGACAGGTATACCTCATAAGCTGGTTTCTTTGTTACATTATGCATTTCAGCTTAACTTGTATATTCAGCAACTATGTTCTCTACTACACAAAACCTCTAGAAGTAATCGTGTTGGTTCACAAACCAACTTTTTTTAAGGTTCTCTTAAAAGCATCTAAGGATCTTTTTGTTTTTTCTTGTCAAAATCGTGTCCCTACTCTATTGATATTAAGTGACTGGTAGTCAAGCATAATATTTTCTGATCCCTTTGTATGTCTTGTTATATTAGTCTTCCAAAGTGGATATCTCAAAGTTGGTAAGTTGTATTGCTGATAAAGCTTAATCTGGATGCAGTGGCTTCGCTTGTTACTTTCTTCTAGAGGAAAGCTTAAGGTACGTGAAGAGGCTATGCTATTGAAAGTCCAGAACCCCTTCTGCACTTTGCACTCTGCTCAGGCAATCATTCAGATCCTGCGGTATTGTCCATAATCTTCCTTTCTCCTTAATGTTTGTGATGATCATTATTTCTTATATCCAATAATAACTGAATTTACGTGGCATTTTACACACTGTAGTTTCTTTTTGAAAGGCTAGAAATTTACATCAGTTTCTTGCCAATAACCTCTTAGCATGCACTGACATTCATCTATTTTCTGTTCATGAAAAATAGTTCCTGTTTTCATGCAAATGTCCTCCTTCATAGTAATGGTTTTCACTAATTGAGCGCTCTCAAATCCTTGGAGACTTAGACGAAGGTTTAAGTAAAATCAAGAATTATGTGATAATGGTAACAGGATTTAATGAACAATTATAACATTTTGGTTGTCTCACGGGGCAAACATTCTGTTGTCAGGTACGAGTCTATACACCCAAGAGAGTGTTTCAGGAGCTGGAAGCAGCAAAAGAAGAATATATTAGAGCTACATTTGGTGTGAAAAAGGATCAGAAAGTTGTTCTGCCAAAAGTTGTTGAGTCCTTTGCTAAGGATTCTGGTCTATGTACTGCTGGTGTGATGGAGATGATCCGGCAATGTTTACCTGAATCTCTTAGAAGAAGCATTAAGAAGATTCAGCAGGAAAAGTCTCGCAAGAACATTGAGTGGATTCCTCATAATTTTGCTTTCCGATATCTAATTATGAAGGAGCTGGTGAAGTGACTACTTTTATTGTGTGTTTAATCTTGTTTACTCAGTGATTATAGGTATTTGATTGATTTGTACGCCAACTTTGACAACCAACCAGTAGGTCCTAGGTTCGAGTCTCATGATCTAAGGGCAAGTGAAAATCATTGTTTATCCCATGTGGAATCAGTGTGGGAAGAAGGGAGGAAAAGTTTGTTCTATAAGAACTGTCTTTTTCTTTGTTCTCCCTTTATTAATAGGAGTTCTTTGAGAGAGGACTCATTTCCTTTTTCTCTCTTCTGTATAAATGCACACAAATTTAGGAGTTAAGACTGGAGAAAACCTGCGCTCTCTATTTTACATATTACCTCCATTTAACATTTGTTGCTGGCTATGTTGGATTAATAAACTGTGTCTTCATCTCGAGGTCCTGTTTACGTAAGATCATGAGATTATCTATTGTCTCCGGTCCTATAGGCCGGTCACCTCTTCCCTAAAAAAAGAGAAAAGAAATGGAATGGTAGAAGATGGTCATTGAGAAAGATGCTTTAACAGGTTGAGTCGCTCTTCTTATCTGCCGTACCCCTAATCCTCCTTCATATCGGTCACCAGAGGCGAATGGAGTATATAATCAATAGGTTCAACTCATCTTATTTCCATTATTTATTACACACTGAGCATAAATCCATCAAGTTTCAGTTTCAACAAATTAGGACCAGATCCTGAACCTATAATTTCAGAAGTCGGTTTAAATCCATCAAATTTAAATTTTGGATTCATCTCTATTGATCACTCTCCTGCACCTTAATTTCAAATTAGTTAAATCGGCTATATATTTACTAGCAGTATATAGAAAAAGAAAAAAGAGAAAGGAAAACACCAGCAAACCAACAGAATGACAACTTATTGTAAGTGAAAGCAACAAAACATGAATTCCACACAAAAGTTACATTATTAAAGATCATGTAATTGCAGACTAATAAGGTTTCTGTCCTATTACATTTCCAGGGGGATTATAAAAACATACGGTAAGAGTAGAAGGTCCGTTAGAACAAGTAGCTTGAGCACAACCCAATTCCAATGATTCCTTCCAAACAACCTGCGTATAAACACCACACTTATGATCTCCTACACATGAATTATTAGCATAGTTGTAAAATTTCTTCTCGACAACCCAATTATCTACAGCCATAGGTGGGGTCACGGCCATACCACTAGCCCATAATTGATTCCCACCATATTTCCCACTGGTTAAATTTGCAAAGTTGCAATTTTGTTTGTTCCTTTGGTAACGAACAAGAAGGCTAGTTTCTTTGGCTAGCATGGGACTCCATTTCAGAGGACCAACACCCACTTCAGCTCTTGCTTTGTTATGTGCATCCAAGAATTCTTGGGCCACGGCCGGTAGCGCAGCTGGAGTTGTGGCGGCTGTCGGTGGAGGTGGTGAAATTGTCTGTCCTGAGATGCGAGTCAAGAATAAAGCAGTGGTTAATAGGAGGAATTGGAGGAAGACAAAGTTGGCCATTTTGTCTAAACTTTGTTTTCTTTCTTTTATTCAGAGGTCAACTTGGAAGAGATGGTGAGCTGAGCTATTATATCTTCGTAAGTTCATATAGGGGAATGGTGACAGCTCTATGTATCGGGTTGTGTACATGCTTGCTATTTTCAACGCAGAGTTAGATTACAGTTGTATTGTGCAATTAGAGGACGATTCGTAATCGTTTACAATCTAATTAGGTGTGAATTATGATGTGGATATGTGATATATGATAGCAATGCAAGATTGTTATGTGATGAAAATAATGCAGAGATAGTTATGCCATAAATAATTAATACTACTCCGTATAGTAACATATTTGTTGTTATGTAAGATTTTTTTTTTTTTTTTTTTTGCGTTAGATATTTTTTTCCGCATAAATGCATATACTTTTTTTTTTTTAATATTCTATACCATATAAAATAATATTTAGATTTTCGTATAAGTTACACAGGTTAGTAATATATCATTCTATTTTTCAGTATTAAACATTGTATGGCTTATGCAAATTTAATACCAAAATCAAACGTTATATTAAGTATATCAGTTATACACTGTTTATATTATTTATGCATGACTTCATACCAAAAACAAAATGATGTATAAGTAATATGAAATTTTATTTAAGGATTAGACTTTCTTATATCAAACCAAATGACCCCTTATATATGCATTCAATTGAATTCAATATTTTCAATAAATTTTGAATTCATCAATTTTAAAGTAGAATGAATTTTTAATATTAAAAATCTTAAGATTTAACCATTAAGATTGCTCATAAAATTAATCATAAATTGGATTCTATATGCTGTCACGATTGCTTTTGATATACTTATCTGTCTTTTTCCTCCATAATTGAAAAAAAGGGAAAACAAATCCTGTGCATGTGGGGGGAAGAATACTGATTACTGAATAGAGGGGTTCATGTTGGTTATTGGACTTACGCAAGATTAATGCACGTGAGTGACAACTTGCATTTCTGAAGAAAAACATAGACGTGTGATATGACATATTTTTGTTACTACTCCTACTTTGGTGTGTAGCTGAAGTTAACTTACCCATTTTGTTTGCTCTTATTAACCCAACAGTACCAAAGCTGCTTCCATTTAATGCAAATTACACTACGCTCCGTGAAGCGGCAGCTATTTGGCCCACCCTCTCATTATGTAGTAGAATGAAAAGAACAAAAAATATAAAGTCCAAATTTAACTTTGGAGTAGAGTCAGGCGGAGATTTTAAGCTTATGAGTTATAAATTTTAAAATATGACGAATTATTATGTCCGGAAATTAATAAGTAAATCTTTTAACATATAATTAAATGATTAGAACAATAGTTACTGGGTATTGCAAAGCGCGTAATCGACTCTAGCTAACTCCGCCAAATATAGAGTACTTAATTATTTTAGCTAGTCAAAAGAACAACATAACCAAAATAATAGAAGTGTTTATCTTTGAAAACGGATAACAATTGGATTTATATGTAATTTTAAGGATATGTGGATTAGTTCAATACTAATTATTAATTACGTTAGATAAAGCAAATAAAATATGTAATAAATAGCCAAATCAATAATGATAGTGAGTCCGAGCTCGGTTAAAGACCTAACAAGGAGCCTGCATTTGGTTCCGGGCTTGCACTCACAAAAAACTTAGGAATCGAAACAAGAATTTTGAATAACTTTTAGAAACAAAGAGAACATAAGTATACTGTCTTGTGTGTGTGTTGCCTTTTTTCATGGATTATCAAACCCCCCCCCCCCCCCC